>VWYK01054858.1:0-11913 GCA_013399775.1 Semnornis frantzii
GTGACTACTTTCACTGCTGACAGATCCAGTGTCCGAGACACTGACCTCTCTGTTTTCCCTGGAACAGCGCAATTGCCTCTCCATCCCAAAGGAATGCTCACAGCCTGTGATAGCTCTCTTACATCCAACACAACATCATCATCTCCTCTCTGTGCATTGCTTTCTCAAGAGTCAAGGGACAGAGGTGAAAGAATCTTAATCTATTTTAGAGTGGGCTTCCTAGTCAAGAGCAGGACTACCTCTGTCCCTATATGAGTAAAAATAAAAATTGTTTTCTTAGTAATTACAACATCAGTTACAAAATAAAACCTCCTGACAGCCCTCATGCATGTTCTTTCACTTTATAACTCATCTTTTTCCTTTAAACAGTCGATTTATTAGTAAACTCACCTAGGTCAGGGCATGAGTCTGAACACTGTCCCATGATCACTTTTACTGTGAAGCAGTGAGCACAGTTCTGCAGAAGCTTCTGATACGTGAGATAATCTGAGGATCATTCCCAACATTTCCATTCAGTCACTCCCTTTTCAGTATGTTCAGTCACCAAAGGCCTTGAGCCTCTCATCACATGAACAGGCAGTAGAACACTAACTGAGAGGGTTCAAGAGATGACAAAGCTGTGAGTGCCAGCCTGCCCACTCTAAGGTTTGTCTCTAAAGCCCACACTATTTGCAAGGAGCCATAGTCATGGTATCAACTCTGAGTTTCCCTGGCCCTGCCTGTGACCACTCTATTCAGATGGTGTGAACGTGGGCATGGGATGGTATTCAAGTGTCAGCAGTGCTCACCTTCCTGCATAATTCAGTCCATAGGTGGAGTTCCCAGAAACTAGTACAGTATTCTATGTGAACACAAGTAGAGTTCAACCACTAATAATGTTTGTGATGTCTCTGCAGACACGACTCAGATGTGTGCTGAAGATAAAGAGAACTATCTCACCCCGCCACTTGAGCATTGTATTAGGACAAAGTAAGTGAAACTCCAGTTTTACATACAGATATATTCAGTTGATATAAGTAATATGTGTAATGCTGGAGGTGGGAAAAAACATTGCAGCAAGTCATCTTGCAAAAGTACTGCTTAGAAATCAGAGAAGATCTGAATACACCAAGCTGTGATAGTATATGTAACATTTGTGTGTTACTGTAGTTAACATCAAACTGGCTAAGATGTTCATTCTTAAAGGACTCTTCATTACCTTAAAATAACTGACTAAGCCAAATTCAGTTTGAGAGCACAACTTGATTTCAATAGAAGTGAATTTAAATACCCAAAAGCGACTGGTTCCTATCATAGAAGTATAATGAGTAAAAGTTTCTTCCATCTTCCTCAGTCTTTTCTGAAAAACAGAGTTGCACTGGGGGACCTGGATGTTATTATTGATGCTTAAACCTCTGTGCTCACCAGTATCAGGTGTCTCAAGCTTTCCCTGTGTCTGTGGGCAGTACAGAGCTTCACAAGATCATAAAGACTGTATTTGGGAAGACATCCTTGACAGATCTTAGGTCATGTGCTCTTCTTAAATACAAGGTTAGTTCCTGTCAGGATTTTCATGGCCATATTGAGGCCCATATGATATTAAGCAATTTATGCAAGTCGTACTGGAGTTGATGAGGACATTTTCAATTTAGTGAAACATGAAAGAAGCAAAAAAATAAATGTAACCGGGTAGAAAAGATTAGCTTTATATCAATTCCACTAGCACAACTTTGAAAGCTTCTATCTGAGTAGCTTTGGAGCAAGAAGTAAAAGCCTCATTGTCAAAGACCATAACATTTGTTAAATCAGTAAGCCAAGCAGCTTCAGATTTCTGTTGTAATTTCCCTGCTCTCTTTGCCACAATTTGTCCTTCTAAAAACAACCCCCCTCCAAAAAAANCACCCCCCCCCAAAAAAAAAAAAAAAAAATAGGAACAATGTCTGCCAAACAGTGTGTTTGTGAGGGCTGCCATTATAAAGTTACAGAGAAGTAGAAGAGGCATCCTGTAACATGACAGCTGTGACATTAGTCCAGGCTCCCTGCATGTACAGCTTGTATTGATTCCTCTCTTCCAATGACACATAAGCATGACTACAAACTAAAATAAATAATACACAGCCTCAGAAACCCACACAGCGGGGGTGAATAATGCATGCAACTGCTTCAAGTTGCTCTTAGAACATCTTCCATTCCTGGCATTGTATCAAAGTTACACAGTTTTTGTAAGGGGGATGTTTGTTTATTTTAAATTCCCTGCTTTAATCTACCGGAGAAGGAAATTACCAGCAAATTCCAGTGTCAATTTATTTTGTTTGTTCCATTCTCAGGCCTGACTGATTTACCCTGATCAGTCTGTCTCCTTGTTTTCAATATTCTTCATTTGCTTTGAGCATATTTATTTAAGCATGGCCTTGCTAAAGGGTTTTCATGTTGTGTTTTTCCTTTTTAAGAACTTTTTCTTCCAACTATGAAACAGTATATAAGGAAAAGTTAAACCAAACTAAACAGTATTTTACAAATTGGGAGATAAAAATGGAGTCTTTCCTGTCATACAACCATGGAAAACATGCATGAACTAATTTTTAGTAAAGGAAGCAGGAAAGCAAAGAGCTGTTACTTATTTTGACCAAGCTTTCGCCATGAAGCTCCTTAGCAAACCTATGTCATCCAAAAGTGCAATGTGGAGGATTTCACAGCCTGAACAATCAGAACTGAGAAGATTTATGGCTGTTTCCAAATGTTGATTGGAGTTTTTCCTTTCATTCATATGACTCAGTTCTGATTTACTGCTTTACTGCATGAAAAGCCTTAGACAGTGTTTATTCAACACCTGAACACCACCATCCTGTAGCGCAATGAGTTATATGCCCAACATCTGTCTACTCTTTGTTCTCTTATCCTCTCCCTAAAGGAAAGCTGCATATGTAAGAGACTGTTTCTGTATTTAGTTTTGTTATTATTATTAAGGAAGAAAGCTTGTTTTGCTTCTGCAGGAGGAGCAGGCTCAGGTTTTTAGTTCCTATTCTATAAAATGTCAGGAGAGTAACATTTAAAGCTAGATAGCTAGAACTAGTCACCAGCAGGTATCACTTTAACCTGCAAACTCCAACCAGAGTCAATACAAGCTCTTACTCTGGCTTTCAGCCCTAAACATCTGTAGAAGCAGTCAGATTTTGACCAAGAGATGTCTGGAATGTGCATCCCTGGGTTGTTTGGAAGCTGCCGTGCAGACGTTTTATCCCATTCCTCCCTGAAGAGCACCCTTATATCAGCGTCGTGATCCTCGGCGCCTCTCCGTGCTGGCGGAAATAACATCTGTTAGCCCTGCCTGAGGGGAATAAAGCTTTGATCTGATGCTACAGTCTGCATTCAGTGGTATATTCCCATAACCCTCTAGCTTTTCTCTGTGGTTGTGGGGCTGGATGATACATTAGTTCATCTGTTTGGTTTTGAAGACAGACATCTAGTGGAAATTTAGTGAATAAGAAAAGAGCACGGACATTTCATCCTGAATTATTGATGTGCTCTAAAACAATACCAAATGATTAGTACAGGAGATACTCTCTGAATGTTATTCCAGACTAAGCATTGTTCAGGGCCTGAACCGGTTCCTCTAGGGTTCCCATTAACTCCATGACCCTTGGGTGACGTTGCAGATGAACGAGATGGGTCAAATGTAGTTTGCATGTTGCTAATCTGATAAATTATAATTGAATCGGCAGCTAGAATCTGGATTTCATTTGAATAACCTTGTGGCATCATAGTTTGGGGAAACGGCCACGCAGAACTGTCCAGGTAGTTTGCTTCTATCTGAGAAGAAAAGACCTGTTCAGCAGCTGTGAGTGAGGTTCCTCACAATTTAACATCTTTTCTTGTGCACATTCAGTAGGTGGAAAAAATTTTGACCTACCTGCACAGGAGCAAACAGCCAAAGCCTGCTTCTCAGTCTACAGGTGGCTCAGCAAAAAAGGCTTGAAAATAAACATTGGAATTAAGGCTCCTTATGAAAGTTATTTTGAATCCTGCCTCAAAATATATTTTTCTGTTTAAACTCTTTACTAAAAGCCTGTTTTAGAAAAGGCCAATCCCTCACTGCATGATGATTAGCAACACCTCGGACCATAACAGCAAAAATGGTATCCACACATTAGTATTTTCACAGTGCAGTGTAGTCTCAGAGCAGGTTTCATTTGATGCCTTTTGGTCTCTGTGTGGTCTCTGTAGATCTCTTTGAAATATTTAATTCCCTGGTGAGATAGAAGATAGAAGGCTTTCTGCAAATGTGTTATTTTTATTTTCTCAGCAAAATGAAAGAAAAAACAAAAAAAGAAGGGAAAATGTTGCAATGGCCTTCAGACTGTCACTGCCTTTGAGACTTTGCACTGAATGCTCCCTGAGTTCAGCTTTTAGTTTTGTTTTACACTTAATTGCCTTGCTCAGAGAAAGGGCTGAGCTGCCATATCCTTGGTGACACATTCTTTCCTCGGTGACAGAAAGAATGTGGCACTCTGGCAACTCAGTGTTGCCTCCACTCCCTCACCAATGTCTTAACTACTGTGCATATGCACTCTGAGACAGATTTCCAAAGCATCTAAATACGTGACACTGAGAATGCAGTAGTTTAGTTCTCAGAATATGTGGGCCATGAACTTGCAAACATGAGGAATGCCATGGATTTGGGTGCAATTCATGCAGTGGATGATTCTGACCGTACAGTAAGTTGACTCACGTCAACACTGTAAGGTCACTGGAGAGCATCACCATGATTTCACTAAGTCTTAGTTCAGATCTTTGTCTTCTGACATGATTTGGTGACAAATTCAATGTTGATCACATTCTTGGAGTGGGCAGCTGCGCAGGAGCAGCCTATAGAGTCAGGAATTAAAGACATGGAAGATGCATGTGTGCCTGGAGAGGGACTGTTTACAAGGGCAGGTAGCGATATGACAAGGGGTGATGGCTCCAAACTGGAAGAAGTTAGGTTTAATTTAGACATTGGGAAGAAATTCTCCTTGAGAGTGATGAATGACTGGAACAGGCTGCCCAGAGTCGTGGAGGCCTCAACCCTGGAAACGTTCACATATGGCATTAACAACCTGGTCTAGTAGGAAGTGTCCCTGCCCATGGCAAGGGGGTTGGAACTAGATGATCTTTAAGGTCCCTTCCAACCCAAACCATTCTATGATTCTGTGATTCATTTGGAAACATTTCTCTCAGTAGACATCTTCAGTGTGAGTAAGGAATGATGGCTGAGAAAAAGCAAAACCTCAGCACAGGAAAAGCCATTGTCATTAAACTAAGCCATTGGATACTTTCAAGGAACCAAGGCCAGGGCAAAGATAACTACTAAAGGAAATGATTTGGTTTAGGATCTCAGAGTCACAGAGCTCCTAATCAGATGCCTGCCTGTATGGGAGTATACAGATTGCCTAGTAACAGCTGAAACTGAGCATTGTGGCTAGATGTAGTTAAATCTTGTGCCCACCTTGGGGAGTCCCTACAGTCTTTACAACATGAAGGTACCTGTTCTGAGTCACCTTCTACTGCCTAGAAGGTTACCTTCTACACCCTCATTGCCTAGAAGAGACTGGAGGAAGAGTAAGGAGATTGACCCCCAAACTTGGGCACAAGTACCTCACTTCTGTTCCTTTCCTGTTGAGATATTCTTAGTTACCCCAAATGGGTCCATCCTCATCTCTGTAAGGTTTATTGGGCTGTTGAGGAATGTTGGGTTACCTTTCTAGTGATATGATTAACTAATTGATGTGAAACAACTGCTTTCATTTCTAGGTGGCAAGGAGCTGTGATTGACTGGAATGGCACCGAGCCAATCTTGTGACTGACCTGACCTGCACTTTATTTGTAAAGACAAAAAGGAAATGTCTGAATTACCACATTCCTCTTCCCACCAATGCAGGAAGTAGGATCAGACTTGTGCAGTTTATGATGAGGAAGAATGGCATGGTGTGCAGACTGGAAGAGTTTCACCTCAATCACCTTGTGCTTCAGATATTTTGCTTATAATATAAACAACACTTACGTAAATTCCTTGTCACTGCCTTTACCATACAGCTTCTGAGAGTAAACTGAGTTTCCACCTCCAAATCAAGGTTACAGATGAAGCAGTGAAGTCATCAACGTCCCCTCGAGGTCTCTTTCTGGATCCACTCTGTATCCTGCTATTGTTTCAGAACACCTGATGGAAGATGTGGAGCCCAGATTTCTGTCACTGGACATGCCTTCTCTGTACCATCTTGTTGCTCCTCCTCAAAACTCCAGTGCAAGTGCAAAATATCTTCCAAGAAATGTATATTCACTTCCTTACCTGATATTATTAAGTCTCCTTTTCCACTAAACGATTGGTACCCATGGTGGCTTTTCAGATAAAGCCTGATCTATTCAAAGTTCTTGTGTCATAAAATTTGCAGTGAGGACTGTGATTTTGTGTAACCAGAATTATAACACTAGTTCCTTATACTGGGTGCAACTGGTGTGTAACAGTGCCTGACACTGATGTAGCTCAATTTTCTTTCTGGATGAGAGATAGCTGTATCAGTATCTTTATGTTTATACCATTCTAACTACTTATATACTAGGGTTTATTTACACCAAAGTAATAGATAAGATCTGTGGTTTGCTTCCTGATAACAAGAAAACAGAAGAGCTGTTAGATTTCAGATTTGAATGGCGCCTATCTGTGATAGATACCATTTTTCATGATGAAATAAAGTGCATGTACTGAAATGATGTTCTGTGGAGATGTGCCATGAGGTGCTGAAGCAGCAGTTTGTATTCTGAAATTAATTCTCTAAGTGATGTATTTTGGCAACACTTTACCAAAAGCAGAAGAAGTTGCTGAACTGAAGAGGGAAAAACTGCCTTGGGAAAAAGGCAGATAAATGGAGTTTCTAGAATTATTCCTTCTGCTTGTGAGAGAATATTTCATGAGAGTTTAATAAATACATTTTGATTTTATTTATTGCTGCAGCATCTTCCCAGTCAGTATGCAAACTCCTGAGGACTCTTGCCAAACAGTTGCTCTTTCCAAAGTCAATTTCCAACAAAAATCCGTTGTCCTGCTGTGTGTGGTGTGCAGATACCAAACTGACTATGCAAATACAGCTCTTGGGGAGTTAACGCTGGAGCTGGATTTGGAAACCACCTGAAGTATAAGCCATAACAGAGTACCAGAAAGGTTTGGGTAGTCTTTGAATGAATACCTGCTGCCCCCTTTGCTTCCCATCCACATCAATCTATCTGTATCCAGTAACAGAGTTTCAGTTACTTAATTCAGGGTAATGCAGCTTGTTTGGTTTAGCTGAGATAGGCAAACTTCTTGAAACTTTGTGAGATTAAGATGCCCCATGCAGCCTTTGAGACATAGGCAGCATCAGATCTGAGCTCATTCCTCTGCTACAGGGATGTTACGTAGCCTTTGGCAACCTCTTTCATCTTTGTACTGCCAGCTAAACGTGAACTCAACACTGCTTGCAATATACACTCATCATTCAAACCTCAGGCACTCCAGTTTCGCGCATAGAGCTTGCCTCAATGTGAGCTTCAGTGCTGCTGGGACTGGCAGCTCTCAGAGTCACGAATGCCGGATCCAAAGCGTTTCTTCCTCTGCAAATTTCTATGAACTATATCCCAAACTTTGCTTCACGAAGCAACATAGTTTGATTTTCCCACCTACCTCACACCTACAATGGAAAATAAGATTACTCTCTTTTGGGTTTTCCTGCAGAACGCATTTGAACAGCAAATAGTGTAGGCATGAAAAATGGTGGAGGACTTTTGGAGTTAGGTTTAACAAAAAAATTCCTTTCTGGGTTTTCCAGTCCAGTAAACCTAGACCATTGACTTTAAAATACTGCTTTAAAGTATGTCAGTTTGGAGATAACCTTCCACTCCCTAGTAGAAGATCAGCAAAGATAAGTGGTCATCTGGGAAAAGGGAGCTGCCTGGTGACAGGCCAGATTGCATCTGACTAAAATGTGGATGTCTACAGTGCAGACACGTTCAGAGCAGCTGCTCTGCGTTCAGAAGAGGGGAAATATCTGAGTGTATCTTCACCTTAGAATAAGAAGAATTGTGAGTCAGACTATAAGATTATGAGTACTAAGGGAGCCAAAGGGACTGTCTCTTGGCATAAGGAAAAGTATAGTGAATTGGATTTGGAAGTAGACTCTGTTTTATTGTTTATCTTGGAGGGTAAATGAAGATGAGGAGAGGCTGTGAACTCTGACCCTCTTTACAAAACAGGCTGCAAAGAATTTTGTGGCTTCTTCACCGACTGTAAGAGGTTTTTTTTAAACTTAATTTGTACAACAACAGAACCTCAACAAGACAAATCTTTCTTACCAATTATGTGTCATTGTGTCCACATATGTTGTTTTGCAAAATCCACTGTCCACCTGTCTAGTGTTTAAGATGGCCAAACTCCAGGTTTTCCTATGCCCTCACAAAGGCAGAAATAAAGTACTTAAATCACTTCAGCAGACTACCACCTGTATAGGGTTATTCCATCAAGCTGAAGCACCAAGAACCTCAGTACCGCTAAGCTCTTTCTACCAGCCTTATTCCTGGAGCGTAAGAGCAGTATCTTCATTCAACAGGGTTTAGTGCCAGTGTCCTTACTAGGCCAGAGAGAAGGCTCTTAAGATTTCCTAGGGCAGCCTTCCATAAGGAAAAAAAGTGCAACCAGAACATTAATTTCTATCTAGTTCTCCTCAGGAAAATGCCGGAGCATTACCTCAATCTCTGCATCCAGAAGAAGGTTTACATATTGCTATTTGATATAAAGCATCAGAAGTCATTTACCTAATGACATTACAGAACTTTTTGAGTTAAACAAACAAGGCAATGCAACATGATACAAGACAATGCAAAAACCCTTGCACAGATCTGTGTAAAATCACATCCTGTTCCAGCAGCATGTATCTTTTTTTTTTTAAATTATTTTTCCTCTTCATTGTTTCTCATCTTCTTTTTCATTGCCCAATGAATGCGACTTCCTGAAATGAACAAAGCAGCAACTGTTTGATAATTAAGCATTAAAAGACACTCTAGTGACGTTGGCACTTGGTCTGCATAATGTCTTAATTTCATTCTCTTTTCTTCTGTGGCATAAAAAAATGCACCCTCTGCTGTAACTTGACCCCTTAGCTAACAACACACATGGCATTTTGCATGTGCAGATGAGTATGTAAGCAGAGGTACTGCTTTGATAAGGTGTCGCAAAAGTCATCACCTTTGTACAAAATGTATATTTAACTTTGCCTTGTACAGCATGTCCCATACAAATAAAACATTTAAAGCAATGTTAACAGTAAGAGCCCAGATTTCCTCCTCATTTTTAAAAATTAATTTGCTAGTGGAAATTAATCTGGGTGATTAATGTTTCACGAGCCTTATGAATAATGAGAAATTGGTTCCTATCTGAGAGAAACCATAGTGCAGTCAGAGTGGGATAAAGTACACACCTAGACAACTACAGATGCTTGAATTGTAGACTAGCCTGAAGCTAGTTTAAAACATGAGGTACTGTGTGACTCCATGTGTACATGTCCATCATGCTGTTTGAAAACTGGTTGTGAAACTGACAAAGACCTCATTACTTGTCATCATTTCATCTGACAGGAGTTGCACTGTGCTGATCAAGACCAAGGCAGAGGCAGTCATGATGCAGATTTTGACTGGGGGTTGGGGCAGGATGAGTATGTGCACACACTGAGTAGGTTCCTCAACCATCAGCAGGTCTATTCTACAGCAGAAAGAGAATGTTTTATTATCATAGCAGCAAATATTTGTCAATAAATCATTGTTGTTGGTCAAAATCCAGACTTAGCTTGATGAATCTGCGGCTGTTTTTCTACATATCTACCTCTATACTGGTGAAATCTGAGAAAGCTTTGAGGACGGACTGCCACAAATGAATCCCTGCTGTTACTCTGGTGTTTGCTCCCCAGTAGAGTAAAAATGACAGCTTGAGTCTGTTGTTTTCAAGTCTTCACCTTCCTGAGGCAGATTCATTTTCATTTATGTTCCTGATATATCTAATGGGCTAATTCGAAAAGGCAGGAAAAGGTCACTTTAGAGGCAAGCTGAAGAGCTTGGAAAAATGACACAGCCATAAGCCAAGTTTTTCATAAGTGATAAGTGGCCTGAGGGCTCTAAAGATTCAGTTGTGGAAACTGAAGTGCTTGAAGAAGGCACAATTTTCTAGTAGTTCCTTGGAGCTCCATTAAACCACAAAGACCTCAAGTCACTGGTGGCTTCTGAAAATGCTGGCAACAGTTACTTTTTCCGGAGTAAAATGGTCAGTTCCTCGGAGTGCCTGCATGATCTGGGTTGTGATTACAAAGACATAATGATATAAAATGTAGTTTTCCATCGTTTTGGTAACTCATTTTCCTGTCTCAGGATAAATTGGCTTATGGAGGCAACTGCCCTGAATTATTTCACATTGACTATACCTTGTACATGGACAGTTGTCATGGAGTGGGTGATAAAAAGTTAGCCCACACCAAAACTTGTCTTCTAGTTCTCTGTCTCTTCAGTTCATAGAATCATAGAATGGTAAGGTTGGAAGGGACCTCAAGGATCATCCAGTTCCAAACCCCCTGCCATAGGCAGGGACACCTCCCACTAGTACAGGTCACTCAAGACCTCATCCAACCTGGCCTTGAACACCTTCAGGGAGGGAGCAGCCAGGACCTCCCTGGGCAACCTGTGCCAGTGTCTCACCACCCTCACTGGAAAGAACTTCCTCCTAACATCCAGTTTAAATCTCCCCTCTGCCAGCGTAAAGCCATTGCCCCTTGTCCTGTCATTGCAAGACCTTGTCAATAGTCCTTCCCCAGCCTTCCTGTAGGCCCCCTTCAGATACTGGAAGGCTACTCTAAGGTCTCCTGGAAGCCTTCTCTTCTCCAGGTCTAAGAGCCCAAACTCTCTGTCTGTCCTCATAGGAGAGCTGCCGCAGCCCTCTGATCATCTTCGTGGCCCCTTCATACAAACTTAAAACTCCAGAATCAAGCACCAGGATGTTTTATGACTGATGTGCATTGTTTCATTGTTTTGGTTATCAATAACTTCATGCAGGAGACAGGAAGGTTTCTTCATGGAAAGAAAATGATTGCCCCTGTATGTCCATAGAATCCAGAGCTGGTCTGCTGCATAAACTAAGGAAAATTCTTCCCATTAAGAACACTTTGTATATACTAGTGCTCTCCATTTATTTGTTTTCATTGGCTAAAAGATAACAAATCCAACATTAGCTCTGAAATAAGGAAGCAGTTTCTCCTTAGCAGCTTTGTTTATAAAACTAGAGAAGGAAAAAGGCCATTTTCAATCAGGTATTTTATTTGTCATTTCAACCAGGGTGGGGAGGGTTGTTGTTACAGTTGAAGGCAGCCAACTTTTGTGATGTTCCTCATTAACAATAGCTGTTGACTATTTCAGCATGGAAACAAGCACTGACACTTAAAAGGAAAACTCTCTCAAGTATGCAAAGTGACTTCTTTTCCTAAGGCAAATATTTACCATTAGCCCGAGATTGCAAGTTCCATCTGCTGTAAGTTTTCTTATTTTCCGTTCGCTTGAAAGAATTATGCTTAAACCACAGAAGCTGACACCTCATGGCAGTTGTGTTTAAAAGCTCAACTCTGAGCTATTGCTAAGAATTATAACACTGAGGCTTTTGCTAGGCCCTTCAGCTAGAGCACTATTTCTTTCATCTCTGGCTTTTGGTATCAAGGTGAGGTTCAGCTAGCGTGTGGTTTCCATGGCACTGTACACCTTGCATGCTGTTCACAGCATGCTTCACTTAGCACGTCTTTGGTATGCACAGAATAAAATGTCTTGTAGCAGCTTATGGATCTGAGTACCTCAGATTTCAAGGCCTGCTTGGAAACCCTGAGATAATTTATGAAAAAA
>VWYK01054902.1:0-17480 GCA_013399775.1 Semnornis frantzii
TAAGGTAACTTACACATCCTAGTTTAAAAGTTTTAATGGCTTACCTATGGTGTAAAGTTCCTGCCAGCTGACTCTGACACTGTTTGAAAAGGCCCAGAAGATAACTGTGAGAGATGTAGTGTGCAGCACAGAACAGATAAAAGCATACTTTTATTCTGAGCTAGTTGAGAGCTGACAAACGGCACCACACACTGTAAATTTGCACAGTGTCCATGCTTTGCGTGGGGGCTGATGAACCATAAACCTACTGTCTTGCGGTATANNNCCTACTGTCTTGCGGTATAGAACAGTCACCGGCAAGACTGTGAGGAACCTGCTGAGAATGCAACCTGTCCCCATTCCCTGTGCTAATCTAACTGCATGGCAGTGAAGGCTCTCGTGTGATGAGTGAGTTCAGAAGTGTCCACTCGGGTGGGACAGTTCTGAAATCAGCATTCCAAATGGGTAGTGGGTTGTTCAGGTTGGAGAGCTTAGTTCAGTAGAGCTGTACCTGGTCTATGCAGGTTGGTATCAACTTAAATTTAAGTTTGTATTGCAGAAAAGCAAAGTGCTGAAACTTCCATATTCATTTGAGTCTATTCAGTTGTGTTGCTCACAACACAGACTAATTAATGCGCTTACATGACAGGAACGTCCCTAGCACAGTGTTCCTTGGCATGCTTCTAAGAACAGCTTCTTGAAACAACACTTTGAAATTAGTTGTGGAATTTTGAAATGATAGGAGAATGACTAAACTGCTCAAACAGGTTTTCAAATAACTGTAATAGTGTTGATTGTTACTTGAGAAATGCGACTGACTTTGACCATGCAGAGTAATGAACACCCAATGGAAATGCCCATTCAGTGGGAGGTGTGAACCAGTGTTCAGATGGCATGAAGTAAGAGGAGATGAAGCGATGAATTCCAAAGATAATTCTGAGCCAAACCAATATTCGTTGGGCTTCAGAGAAGTTGATATGAAAAATGTAAGTAGTAAGAGTTTCCAAATGGGCTTTGAATAAGGAGGAAAAAGATTAAATCTGAGAAGTAGTCAGTAAAATTATGACAAATATGAAAAATTATGTAAGTCTTATGGAAGTGATTAAGACTCATTGGGATACTGCAGGGAAGTAAAGTTATGCTTTTTATAATACACATGGCTCACGTTGATGTTGAAAAAACAGTCATTGGGACTCCTGGAAATTGGAACAGTGTTACCAATCTGTTAGTGTTAGACGTATCCAAAAGCTGGTGACAAATCAGAACTGGGTGGTGCAATTGGCATCTAAGTACAAAACTATATCTGTACAGTCTGTGATTTTCCTCTAGAGGACATTCTTATGGTAAAGTGTGAGCAGTACTAGTGTTGCAACACTTGGACTGTTACAAACCTACTCACATTTAAATTACCTGTAATAATTCCAGAGGTATCTTCCAAGATAAATAATTCTGTGATTGTGTGATCAAACATGAAAGCTGGACCTACCCCAAGCAGGGAATTTGACCTGATGGACATGATAGTATTGTGATTTGAATTACCAACATGAAAGTAAATATAAGGGGTTATTACCTTTTATGGCTTATCCGTTATTTCACTAAATACAGCTGGAAGCGGAAGAACTGAAATATTTTAGAATTCAGAAAACACCTAGCTAAAAACTGAAGCGATGTGTGGAGAAAAACATTCTTCTGTATTTTTAACCCAACAATTCATATCAGTCTGACTTGATGTTTTTGTGTGGTCTGTGCTTGCTCATCAGTCTGAGTTCTGGTTAGCTACTGTGTTATCGATTGTGATTGCAGCTTATTTCTGAGTAAGCTAACCCAATATCCTGCTACCCAAAATTCCTGTGACAGTATTTTAAACTGTATCTGTTGAAAGCAGTACAAAATTGTCTGTTAGAACCTTCCAGTCAAGCCTGGGGAACAAAAAAAAAGGGGTCAGTAGGATCAAGAAAGTTGTTGCTTGCTTGTTTTTTTGTTGCAGAGCTGTTTACTCCCACAGGTTACTGAAGGATTATTCCACTGGGTTTGTCCAGGATGAAAGCAAACATTTGCCATAAGTGTTCCTGTTTGCACATGGGCATCTCATACTTTGTAAAGTGAATGAAAACTAATAGGAAGCTGCTTTTTATGGTCACGGTTCAGAAATAAAGGTAATAAAATCTAGGAAGTTATCAAAAATGTTCCTAGAGTAGTTCCCCTCTGCATATTTGGTTGTGCAGGTGTTTGAGCAGCAACGTCAGATGGCAGTGCCCTTGTCCAAAGTTTGTATGTGTGGATTGAATGCACTCGCGCACCTTGCCCACTTCCGCTTTTATGTAAACCAGCAGCAAAACAGGACACTGTTGAGAACAGCGATGACCATACTGATAGTTTGATTTTTAATTATGATTTTTTTTAGAAATAAACAGTGCATTATCTTAACACTGTGTGTGTCTAAACTATTTTGTCAGTAACTGGCAAAAGTCCTGAAGCATGAAGGGCTTCTGTAACCATACAAAATTTTCTAATTACAATAAACACCATATTCTTTAGTCCGTATTTAATGGATTTTATGACTTTCCATTCGTTACCCTTACTGTCAAGTAACAGTTCCAATATTTTTTGGTCTCCTCATGTTGTTCTACAAAATAAAGAACTCTTCCTCTGTGAAATAACCATATGGTATTTTCAGTTTCTTATCAAAAAGTAGGTTTTTTTGTATCTCCAAGTGCACTCATTAACACTTGACCTGGGAGGAATATGATTTTCCGTATCTCAAAGTGCACTCATTCACACTTGACCCAGGAGTTAATTTTACACAACCATATTATTTGCTTTGCTTTAATGAAATAGGTTTTGTTTCTTTCTGATTTTGATTCACAGCAAGTCTTGCAACTTCATTACTAGTCAAACAACGTATCACATACAGTTGAAAGATGAACTATGTTGGGTTTTTTCCACAATCTTCTTTAATATTCTTGTGGATTTTGTATATTTTAGTCAAAGTTACTGTACGCCTAGAGCTTTCCTAGTTAGATGGCTGGTCTTGTTTTCCTCAAAACCTTGAGACTGTCGGTGGAGATTTTCAGCAGCGCATTCTTCTCTTTGAATGGTATGGAGAAGTGTATTGGGTGTGTTTCAGGGTCAGTGACAGAGAGTGGGTCAGGTCCCTTGGTCAGTTTTATCAGTAGCAGGACTTTCCAAAATGCTGTCTTGATACAACAACGTGGGGTTACTTTTCAGTGATAGAAGGAAGTTTAAAAACTTGTCAGGGACACCATGCTTAATAAAAATACACCTTTTTATACGCACCTCAGCATCTCTGCTTTTTCTCCTCAGAGAGCTGCAGCAGATTCCTCTGTTTCTTGCTCTTCTCTTAGCAGGGGGAAAAGGGTAGAAAAGAGAGAACCTCCAGTGTTCTTTCAGACCATCACCAGACTGAATATTTCTTCTCTAGACCTTTGAGGACACCTGCACCAGATCTGGCAGTGCTCTGGCTTCAGGCTGCTTTTCTTTACTGCAGCTTTCCAAAGACACGCTGATAAAACACTATCTTCTTATAAGGAAACTTGAATGCTCTGCATTTTTAGTAATTTTATGAACCTTTACTAAATCTTTTCCTGTAAGGATGATGTAATAGACAGTAAAAGTATGAAGTGGCTTCATGAATTTTGAAAAGGTGTCATGTATACCTGCAGTATATATTCTATGGGAAGGTCTTCTGGAAGACCATGGAAAAGCCCATCAGCCAGTGGTGTTGCACAGTGCAGTGATGAATTGTGATTATATAGATACATCTATGAGGACGGATTGTCCAAATATATTAAAATTAATGGAAAACATCCCTGGTCATAACAGACACTCCTTATTTATTGAACCACATCTCAGAGTTAGTGCTGAATTCTGACTAGTTTCACTGGTGGGCTCATTGGTGTTAATGGATCACTCTGGCAGTGTGATTTACACAGCTGTCATACGTCAATGGCTTTGTCACAAATACACTGGAATTATTTTTAGTGTGTCCAAAACCGCTTTGGAGAATTTCTAACTATTATTAAAGTAAGACTCGTTATCCTTCCACTAAATTGCTTTTCTCAGCCATTGGGTTTACTTGGTCAGCAGCAATTACACAAGTTTGACTTGCCTGTGTTTTAAACTGTTTTCTTTCCTTGCTAGTGAGCGCTGAACAGCACTAGCTGTCTTTGCCAGTAAACCCTGCCAAGGAGGAGGAAATGAGCACACTAAAAACCTTACCTAAAACGTTCAGTGTTTCAGAAATTTAATGATTTGTGTTGTGTTGCCATGTGTTAGAACCTATTGCAGTATATGAAAATAGCTTGGAGTTGTCAATTATGGTGGCTTGTGTTTCTGTAATTTGTCAAAACTCTTTAAAGATGCTTAGTGGCAATTGAGCCTTGAATGGAAGTCACATCTAAAACGTCTTCCCCTTCCATTAGTACTTGGAAGGCAGCAAATTCTCACCTGTATGTGGATCACATGCTTGTATAGTACTTGGTGCTTTTTTCTTTCTTTCTTTAATTTGCTGATGATCTTTACAGTTTAACTTCTTGAAGACAGGACTTACCTCTCTCTGTCTTCTCTCCTTTCCTGTCAGTAGAGTGGCTAATCCAGTGGTTATGATGGATGTCTGAAATGTGGATCTTTACCTGCCATAAAATGTATTCAGAAGAGCAGCAGGGCTATAGAGTTAAGATGTAAACAGTTTCTTATGCCTTAAAATATTTCTTTGTTTATTTCTTAAACAAGTAGCTGAATTTTAAGCATTTTGGATATCAAGTCTGTCCCAGTAAGCCTTAGCTCACAGTCATGGTGTAGGTGCTTTTAAAAGGGTATGAGCAAGGAACACCCCTTATGTCTTGTAAACGACCAACTGCTAAGAATTTGAGTATCTTCCACTTTGTTCCACTGGAGTGGATTGCTAGATACCATTTGTACAGAAATGTAGTCTAAACTTTTATTCTTAATGCTGTTTTGGAAAAGTAGAGCAGGAGTTAGGTGGTCATTTGAAAGCTGAAAATACGATTTAGCTGATGTGTTTGGGATGTTACTTGACAATGATAAAGCTCATTAATGAAGTGATGGACTTGACTGATTGTAGTATGTATTTTAAACAGGTGAGGATAATGATAAGGATGTTCAGGTGGTGGAACTTCCCATTGTTGACAGCTTGCACCCACGGCCACCTTATTTACCACTGGCTGTCCCTGAAGACCTGGCCGATAGGCTAATTCGTGTGCATGGGGATCCTGCAGTGTGGTGGGTCTCGCAGTTTGTGAAATACTTGATCCGTCCACAGCCTTGGTTAGAAAAAGAAATAGAGGAAGCCACAAGGAAACTTGGTTTCAAACATCCAGTGATCGGGTGGGTATTTAGTTTTCCTTTTTTTTTTTTTCTTTTTTTTCCTACTGTCTGTGCTTTAATAATGTATCTGTAGCAATCCATGTCTAGGACGAATCGATTTGTGATGGCCATCCAAAAACCTGAAGCATTTTGAGGGGAGAGAGGGTGCTTTCGAGTTGAAACTGTCATTTTTCTAACTCTGCACAATGCAAGTTGATTACAGGCACTTCAGCATACTTGCCTGCCTACAGTTGTACAGACATGTAAATGGCAGTTCAATAGAAGGTCTTTTTATATGTCCTTTTATATCTAGTAAAGTGATAGAGAATTTAATTTGTGTAATTGCCTTACAGATTGCGTTCCACTCTCTGTCTTGATCTTCTTTTTGAATCCCTAACCACTAGGCCTACATTTTACATGCCACAGTCCACAGCTGATTTTGTTGTTGGTTGCACCTCAGCGTCTGCCTTTCCCTTTGCTGCTACTGTTTTCATTCTTGTTCGTTAGCAGTAACTGAACTGGAAAGGTCTGTGTTGGGGAAATAAAGGGAAAAGGAAGGAAAGCACCTATGGCAAATAAAGAGCAGCTTGTGAAAGAAAGGTTTTACTGTCATGTAACATGAAAAATTTTGCTGCTCCTGTACTAGAATCCGCAAATATTAATTACTTCCTTAGCCAGAATTTTTCTTCAATGCTTAATCTCTTTTTGTAGGAGTACACACTAGGCCTGCTCAGATGTCAGTCAGCTTTGGCCATGGAGTTGTTAGACCACTTCAGCACTGGTGTACTGGAACACTTGTTAGGTTCCCAGCAGATGGGAAAGATGCATTTTTAGCTATCTCTGTTCAAACCCTGCCCTGTAGTTGGTATCCCAGTATGTCCATGAGGCAAATACTTCTCTCTTGCTTTTGACCTGTATCAATCAAGCATTGCATAGCTGCACCAGGTAACTTAACCTGCACAAAAGGAGTACCTTTGGTGCTATAATGAGATCTCCTTTGTTCCCTTTTTTTTCAGTTACCCTTTGCCTTCCTTGCAAGACTATTCTGTAACCTTCAAGAACAGACTGGCAGCTCCATGTTGTCAGCATGTCTTGATGGACATCAATGAATTTTAATCCTTCCTTGGTTTATGTAGGGGCTGGATTTCATGTGCGTACTAAAAACAGAGTCATGAAATGACAAGATAAAATGTCAATTGCTGAGGTATGCATTGTATTTTTAAGTGGAATGCCCAATTTCTCCCTTTTTCCAGAGTTCACGTGCGAAGGACAGACAAAGTAGGAACAGAGGCAGCATTTCATCCCATCGAGGAGTACATGGTACACGTCGAAGAGCGCTTCGAGCTTCTTGCTCGCAGGATGCACGTCGATAAGAAAAGAGTCTATTTGGCCACAGATGACCCTTCTTTGTTGCAAGAGGCAAAATCCAAGTAAGATGAATTACATTTATATTACAGCTTGTTCCTTCTAGTAGGCTTTATGATTCCATTATTGTGTTCACAGATCTTGGTGTCAGTGTTTTGATTATCATTTATATAGTTAAGATGGCATTTCAACTTCCACTGATTTTGATCTTTCTCTCAGACATCCTCTTTTCTGGGATGATTCTCTTCATGTGTATGTTTTTTAAAGCTTAGTGTTACAAAATCCAGAAGAGTTGAGCAAGATCCCTGTGGATTTAAAAATCAAACCAATGCTGTAAAGGGGAAGTGAAAAATACAAGAACTGACTACTCCATACTTCTTCCAAGAGCATAGGTATTAAACTCAAATTATCTAGAAATACTGTGACAACTGATTATGTGTGGAAGTTTACCTGTCCAAACAATACCTTCTTGTGAATAATTTCCAGAGTGATTTAAGTTGATATGAAAGCTTCTTATGACTCTTTCAGAAAGATTTCTTTATTGATAGCCTAAATTACTTTCACCCTACACGTTGAATGATTTTAAAGCTTGTCCTCAAGTATAGGTGGGATTCTCGATCTGTGACACTGCCACTTTTCTAGTCTTAGTCATCTTCATAGAATCAACCAGGCTGGAAGTCCAAGCTCATCCAGCCCAACCTATCACCCAGCCCTAGCCAATCAACTAGACCATGGCACTAAGTGCCCCATCCAGGCTTTTCTTGAACACCTCCAGGGACGGTGACTCCCCCACCTCTCTGGGCAGCCCATTCCAATGCCAATCACTCTCTCTGGGAAGAACTTCCTCCTAACATCCATCTTATTCCTCCCCTGGCACAGCTTGAGGCTGTGTCCCCTCCTTCTGTTGCTGGTTGCTTGGCAGAAGAGCCCAACCCCACCTGGCTACAACCTCCTTTCAGGTAGTTGTAGATAGCAATGAGGTCTACTTTGAGCCTTGTCTTTTCCAGGCTGCACACCCCCAGCTCCCTCAACCTCTCCTCACAGGGCTGTGCTCCAGGCCCCTCATCAGCCTTGCTGCCCTTCTCTGGATACATGCCAGTACCTCAACATCTCTTGACACGAGTGACCCAGAACTGGACACAACACTCAAGGTGTGGCCTGACCAGTGCTGAGTCCAGGGGCAGAATAACCTCCCTGGTCCTACTGGCCACACTGTTCCTGATCCAGGCCAGGATACCATTGGCTCTGCTGCCCACCTGGGCACACTACTGGTGCATGCTCAGCTACTCTCTACCAGCACCCCCAGGTCCCTCTCTGCCTGGCTGTTCACCAACCACTCTGTCCCCAGCCTGTAGCACTGCTTGGGGTTATTGTGGCCAAAGTGTAGAACCCTGCACTTAGCCTTGTTCAATCTCATCCCATTGGCCTCTGCCCACCCATGCAGCCTGTCTAGGACCCTCTGCAGAACCCTCCTACCCTCCAACAGATCAACACCTGCTCCTAACTTGGTGTCATCTGCAAACTCACTCACTGATGCTGGACTCAATCCCTTGCTCCAGATCATCAGTGAAGATACTGAACAGGATCGGGCCCAGCACTGATTCCTGGGGGACACCACTAGTGACTGGCTGCCAACTGGATGTGGCACCATTTACAGAACATGTCAACTCTAGGATAATCCAGCCAGGCATGACTATCCTGTGTTACACCCTGGGGATGCACAGGATGCATGGATTTGTGCACTTTCTTATCCTGACATGACCTGTAGAAACATAGTGTTCAGCTACATGTTTTGCTTGGTGTCACAGAGCTGGCAAAACCTTCTGCTTAATGAATGAAAACAGAGGCTTATTGAAGAGTGATGTTCCATAATTAACTGTATTTTTCTTCAGCTATGGTGTTTATGGTGGTTATGGCTATAGAATCTTGAACAAGTATTTCAAGTGCATTGAATTTAAGTGTGATTGCTATACATGTTGTCATGTTTTCCTTTTTGTATACCATTTATTTATCAGTCTACAGAATGGCATCTATTTCTGTTTCCAAACTATCTCCTCTGAGCAGAAGAATGCTGTTTCTGTTCATATAAGCAAGGAAATGAATACTTTTGCACATCAAGGTGACTCAAAAGTGGTACATTTTGGAAGTCTTTATTCTTGGTAGACATGCTTGGAAAAAAGTGTAAGTTAACATACTGGGTTACGTACTTTTAATAAGCAGAAAGTATTATTTTTATAGAGGAGGAATTTTCTACATCGTCACAGAGCTGTGCTTTTCATTTGTGTTGTTTCTGTTTTCCTTTGGTATCTGTAAAGGGCTGCAGTTTAAATGTGTGGGGTTTTGAAAAGATCAATCACCATGCACAGCTCCAGAGGATGGCAATCTAGTCCTTGCTTTTTGTGTTTGAGAAGTTTTGTGTGAGAACAGTAGCAGAAACAGTTTTGGTAACAAAACATTGAAAGTGCAAATCTGAACACTGAAAAGATAGCTAGCAAAAAAGTGAGGTTATAGTATTTAATTCCTTAGATTTTCCTAGGGAACCTTAATTGCTGTTTGTTAGAACCATAGTGAATTGTTACATTACAATCTTAGTTATCTGTTTTTTCTCTATTTGTGTTCAGCTTTCAATCCTAGCACTGCACACTTTAGCTTTATGAATAGTAATGAGATTACTACCTATGGAAACAGAGTTTTCCGG
This sequence comes from Semnornis frantzii, assembly GCA_013399775.1. Taxonomy (NCBI): domain Eukaryota; kingdom Metazoa; phylum Chordata; class Aves; order Piciformes; family Ramphastidae; genus Semnornis; species Semnornis frantzii. The sequence continues at coordinate 9,389 of VWYK01054902.1, forward strand.
GTTTTCAATAGCTGCAGAACCTAATGGAGGAATTGCGACTTGCTCAGGAAAATGATACTGAACTTTTTATTAAGCATTGCATTCTGTGGCAGTTCAAGGTCCACACTAAATCACACTTTTACTAACATGTATAATACAACTCATTAGTATGGCATCCTTTTTTGTACATTTTCTTAATAAAAGCCATAGAATCTGTGGAAAAAAATGAAGGATTATTTTTTGCCACTGAGTTTTCATATGGTAATTTACACTCAAGCAGAATTTCATGTGTTACTTGCACCCTGCTGCTACTTACAATCAAATAGAAGGTGTTTAACACTTTCTGTTATTTCATGGAAGGCAGGACTGCAATATTTCAGGGTTTAAGGGCATACAAAGACAGATCAAGGTCAGATTTCAGGAATCTAGAACATTTTCTTCCTCTTGTGAAGAAAACTGCAAAATAGTTTACACTTCTGTTGAAGTTCTAGCCACACCCAGCTGCGAAACTGTGATAGAAGCAGGTGTCACAGTGTATTGTAGTAGCTGATGTTGCAGCCATTACTGGGTGCAGTAATGTTAGTCAGTACTAGGTATTATCACTCTCTTCACATGAGAGTGATTTGCTGTCAGTGTTGGCATTTAAATCATCAAAATTGAGCCAGCTTACACATGAACAGGCCTCTTGTTTCTGTTAAGAGAAGTATTTCAAACTATTCAGTCATGAAAACAGAAATGTTTTGGAAACTTCCCTTGCAGTCAGATGTCTGCCAGCTACAAGTACAGTAGTACACATGGGGAAGTCAATGCTATCCGTTCGTAGAGTGCTTTTGTTCGTTTTCATTTCCAAAAGAAGGAAGTGATACATTTTCAGAATTAGGATGATCTGGATCAACACAATTAAAGAGGAGCATGTTTGAGACTTGAGTGGCTGTATTGATCGTGGGGTTAGTGCACCTGACAACTTCTGGTAAGCAGAGGTCTTTGCATTTGTTTTAGCTAAGTGATGTGTTAGGATGACATAAATTGCTTGTTATTTGGTAGAATAGTTTTCTGTACACTCTTGTGAACCTCTAGTATGTGTATTTCTGACTATAATATTTACACCATCTTCTCTCTTTTAAGGTAGAATATTTAAAATAACACAGCTGTATATGGACATAAATTCTTAAGCATCTATATCTAATACATTTCTGGTTTATAAATGAATGTCTTTAAATCTCTTTCTTGTGCATATGAGCACTAAAATTCAATAAAATACTTTCTTCGTTTCAGGATGTTTATCTGTAAAGTCACCTCTGTTTTGCTTTTCCCTTTTTTTGGCACTAATTTGTCTCCCTTGTGAGGTTGTTTTGTTTTGTTTTTTCAGCACTTGTGAAAGCTTTTTCCCCAGCCTGTTTCCACTGTTTATTTACTTACACAACGAGTTAATATCTTTTCCCCCTGTGTGCTATCTGTGGTTTAGCTGTTGCAGCTCTTCCTGCCCCAAGTTGTGGTATGCTTGGTACATAGAGTTTGTAGTGCTTCAAAGCTCTTGAGTCTGATAAACAGCTCAGACATTGCCCATTCTTTTTAGAGCAAGACCTGAACAAACACATGGTTTCTTACTCCATCTGCTTGCACACATGTTCATGCTCTTTTTTCAGGGGGAACAAAACTTGCATTGCCCACTCAGGACACTTCCCCAGTGCAGGCCAGTTGAGGGCAAGAGCCTGGTGCTCGTTGTGGTTTGTCTACCGAAGGGGGCGATGATAAGCTGGAATAGTAGTCTCAAAACTGGAGTTGGTTTGTGCCCTTCTCTGAGGCTGGCAGTGGCTGGAAGGAAAGACTTTAAACTGCCTCTTCCCACCTTCTTAGGATTTCTTCTTTTCTGCGGAAAGAAAATATAAAAATCATTCCTGACCTATATATAGGTTTCCAAAATAGATTCAAGTAGCTTTAGAAGAATTAGATTCTATTTTTAGATACAGAAGGAAACGTATCACATATATGTAGTCTGGTGCAAAGGAAACAGTGCCAGTGTGCATTCTTGGGTTATATCTGCACAGTTTTGTCCTTTCCTGTTAGAAGAGAAGGTGTGGGTAATTTCTTTGAAAGGCCAGGAGGGATCCTGTGAAATGCTTTTAGATGATTATGTCAGCAGGAATATGACATCTTGCTATTTATTTTTCATTTATCGCACTTTCAGGAATCCTAGTAATAGGATAATGCCTCAGTTCTGCTTAAAAAGAAGCAAAATGCCCCCAAAGCTGACCATGTAACTATTACATTAATCATAATACAAGTACAGATGGAAAAGGACTAAAAGGAAGCAAGACCAAACTATAGAGCTTTAGAAGTTGGGTTTTTTACCCCCCTTAGTTCTTTGTAGTCCTTGTGGTAAGAATAGCTTTAAATAGAATCTAAAGGACTGTAGTGAGTGGGAAGGAGAGTTAAACCTCACCTGATGCAGGAAGGCAGAGTGACACACATGGCTAAGCTAGAGAGGAGTACAGGGTTGACTTTTGCTGTGTTGTTCTTCTGTGCTACCCTTTCAGCTTATGCTGGAGATGGGATGCTGGACTAGAGGATTCTTTGCTCACACAAAGGATGGCTGCTATTACACTCACATTTCAGAGTATTTAAAAGAAACTCCTTTTCCCAGGTGTGACTGTAGCACTGTGTGTGGGACCAACATAAAAGTGCTTCTTGGAAAACTTGGATCATTAGATTGAAGGAGTGGGTTCTGAAGGTTTTGTTAGGTGAGTGCAGATCACCTTTATGAAATAGAGTTGAAGACCAGGCCTGAGAGCATCTCGGAGACTGTTTCCAGAACAAAGGGAGAAAGCAGAACATTTTAAATATATGTGTAAATAATTCTGGCTTTTTTGTTTTGCAAATCCAATATGCTGCTTTTTTTTTTTTTTTTTTTTTTGGTGTGCTTCATTTGTTGTTAGACTGATCTTTTGCTAATAAGAAATCAGATTCTTCAAGAAATGACCCTTTGGGTCTGCTCAGCATGTGGACTCTGATTTTTGAAGTTTGAAGGAAGTGATTAATTTTAGCAGTATTCCTGGTGCCAAGAGCTTGCAAAGGGGTGTTCAAATACCTTCACTATGTTCACTGTCCCTACAATTGGCATCTTCTGTTAAACATTATTTGTGTTGCTCCCCTCAAAGCTGTGTCACTGCAGTAAGACAGATGCCCATCTCTGTTGCTCAGCTAGGTTTCACGGTAGCATATGACTTTGGTCTGTTGTTTTTCTACTACAAAAATACTAATGTTTTTCACACGTTAGAAACAGAAATAGATTCACAAATACTGTGTTATCATTTGAGAGCTGGCTAAATATTGACAAAGTGCTAGGCATTAGAAGATAAAAAAGGAAATGATCAGTGCGATTAGAGTTCATGTTGAAAAAACCATTTCTTGATCCATATACTTCTGTAATTGCTCAGAGGTCTTGACAATTATTCCAAATGAATTATGGTTCTACCTTTTCTTCCTTTTTTTGTTTTCTTTTTCAGTTTCTTTTTCAGTCCTGTTACTAATGTGCCATGAACATTACATGACATTATGATCAGATGCTTCTTTTCAAGTCGTTGTGTCTGGGCAATGCACCATACCTGTATTATTTTTTGTTAGAGCAAGTATTTCTATTGAAGTCACTGTGAAAGTGAACGAAGAGTCCTCCTCGGGTGTGGAAGCTTTGCACGTAGCTTTTTGGTTCATTCTTGAGATAAGATTTGGGGGTCACAGCTGGCCAGTGGTAGCTGGAGAAACCTCCATTATTTTCCCATTTAACTTCTGAGAACAGTTTTCCCATATTTTAACATCACAGTGGAATAAATTAGGCATACTCTTATGAGAGGTTGTCATAATAATGTCTGGAGCGTCTGCATGTGCTGCATGGTGATCTTCAAGTGCTGCTAACTGCTGTCGCTTCCCAGGCACTTGTGAGTGTGAACCTTACTTGGACGCTCAGCACACAAGTGCCAGGCATTGAACCATCTGCTTTACAGGCTTCACTTACTGACCCAACACTGTGGCCTGCTCTAGCGTGTGCTGTATTAAGCAGCATAGGAATGATGAATTGTTACAGATGCAGTATTAGGTGCCTTACTGTCTTCTGTGAAATCTTAATTCATATTTGCAATGAAGTTCTACATTAGAAAAACAGTTATCTGAATTATTTCATAATTAGCCCAGTGTAGTGGAAATTCTGTAGCTGGCAGGCTAGTTGCAGGAGTTGCACTTCATGTTTCAAGTATTATTGTGTAACAGCAGTGTAATTGTTCTCTCGACCTTGCATTTTTCATACAGAACTTGCTTTTAGTAGGACTCTGACTGAAAATGTACATTTTGCTGTTTATTTCAGATTTCAGTTCCCTGCTAAAAGGTACAAGCCTTCTGAAAAACACTGTTCTTTTTCAACATTTTACAAATGGGGTTCATTTTCTTTCTAAGCCATTGTTACATGTTAAAAACATTTATTTTTAAAATTATATAAATCAAGGGCTTGTATTGAAAATTATTTTGAGTTAGTGTTACTGTCTTGTTTCTAGTGTGTCAAGAAAGGTGTATTGAGATGAAACCTTACATTGCTTTTATTTATTTTTGACCGCTCAATTGCAAGATTTGTTCTTCATGTAACCTTAACTGAAAGACTGGTTTGTTATTTTGGTTGGCTTTGATTCATTCATTGGATATGTCCCTTCTACAGGTGACTGGTTTCCTTACACACTGTCATGTTCAGTATCTAAACAGACAGATGCACAAAACATCATCTAGAAAAGACACAGTCCCATGTGCTGTTTAGTAGTGGAGAAAGTGATGTTGTCTGAGTATATTTAATCTAAAATCAGTAACATTAGCAGCATGTGGCATATGCTTCCTGACACTTTCTCACTTTTTCATCAACTATCAGAGATACAGAATCTTTGTTTTTTTCTAGATGAAGAGAGAGCATGCTTGGAGGCAGCAGTAACATTCCAGAGTGTTCAGCAAATTTGCCATTAATCCCCTGTTAAGCAGAAAACAAATTAACCACCTTCTCTTGCAGCAAAGTTGGTGCTTCTTAAAAACAGAGGGAAAAAAAAAAAAGTGGCATGAGACTTTGCTGTAACAGTGTGTTGTGTTTTCCCAGGTATCCCAATTATGAGTTTATCAGCGATAACTCCATATCCTGGTCAGCAGGGCTTCACAACCGATACACTGAGAACTCCCTGCGAGGGGTTATTCTGGACATCCACTTCTTGTCTCAGGCAGACTTTCTGGTCTGCACCTTCTCCTCCCAGGTAAAATTACAGCACAAATACAATACAGAGTATGCATACTAGTTCTGAATCTTGGTTTTCTTCCTGCTTCTCTTCTCTTGTTCTCAGTGCTCTCTCGTGAAAATTTCAGGGAAGAATTAAAGGCTTGGAATGCTGCATGAACATTTAGAGGACTGTAAGCACTGACTGATTATTTCTCTTCAATTGAGGTTACTGGCTTCATTTGGACATTTGAAATAAGCAAGGAATAATATTAAACATATTTAAGACTTCCTTGTTTTGCATAAAGTTAATGTGTAACTTATATTTCTGTGCAGCTTAATTAAGACATTTTAAATGAGTAAAATTTTTTAACGTGTTTAACACTTAGTAATTTTGCATAAAGTTAATAAATTAACGTGTTTCCATCCGTTTCTACACATCATTGCACTCTGCTATGGTTCAGATTACTGTTGCCTTAGCTGGCTGTGAGAATTGAAGAGAATTAAGAGAGCAGACATTTAATTTCTCTTTAGGCTATTACATTTCTAGCACTCCAGCAGCAGCACAATAAATGTGAGTTCTGACCACCGTAATCTGTAGAGACAACTTGTTGGGGATAATTGAATGCTGCCAACTTCCTTTCTTGGGTGGTCTGATGAGGCAAGTTGGAGTATGTTAGAAAATCCAATCATATAATTGTAATCATTGGCATTTTCTTCTTTATTATGTCATATTGTGTATTAGTTTGATATGTAATTGGATTTTAAAAGATCATGAGACAATACTGTGTGACTCATACACTGATAGACCTAATTCAAGTATGGCAAAATAAGATTGAAATGAGAGTGAGTGTTTTACCTCCCATTGTCACATATGTTCTCCGGTGGCCGTCCTGGTTAGGAAAGCATTCAGGTGTAGGTGATGGATGATGGTCACATGTGATTGTACTGTTAGATGGATGTGGACACCAAACTGAAAGTTAAAAAGAAATATTTAATATTTTCTACAGCCTCAAATATAGTCTTCTGTATTCTAATGCTAATTAGATAGGTATCAAGCCTCATACTAATACTAATAATATAATCAATACAGTGATACATTGACCTTGAGAGCCAGAATTCTCAATGACACCTCATAGCAAGAAGACAACAAAGCCGGAAAAAATGCAGAAAAGCCTTTTTTCCTTCAGTCATGCTCATGAGTACCTTTTTTTTCCCCACTGTTCCCCAAACCCTGTGAAAAAAAAATTGACGTTTCATAACATGTATTAGTCTATATCTATATAGAGCTCTTCAGACCAAGGCATTGGTAGACTCCAAAGTAAAAGTCCTCACCAAGAAAACTTTGTGAGGAGCCACCCATCTTTACAACATTTCGTTCAGCTGAATGTATATCACAGTGAAAAATGTGACCCATCAGCTAAGATCTAGAGCTATGTCTACAGATACGCATATGCAACGCATGCATAGGAGGTGTAGAAACAGTTTGTACTCTGCCCTTGGATAAAAAACAATTAGAGATCTGTAACGTTTTCTTTTTTTATTCTTAAAGCCATGTTAAAAGTGGTAAATGTTCATTGTAAATAAAAACTCTGGGTATAAACATAGAAGAAACATCTTTTACCTTGGTACATGTGGCTTGGACAGTAATTGCAACGGAAGAATATAGGTTAAAATACATGAAATGGTCAGGGCGATGCAGGTTGTTGTGACCTCTGGAGGTCGTCTGGTACAACCTGCTTGGAGGGTGCCATTGAGGGATCTGGTACCTTCGAATCTCATTCTGCATCTCTCTGCATTTGACAGCAGTCATGCTTGCTGAATGACATACTTGGTTTTCTAGAGTTGCAGAAAATCCTATTGAATTCTAGGAAAACCTGTATTCATATCAATCTCATTTAGTACCAGTTTTGCCAGTCATGAAACAATGAGAATCTCTACATTATTGGACCTTTCCAAGGCCTACTGCAAGCTTTCCCACTGTTCAGATGCATGTAAGATTTGACCCTCTGCTCTCCTAGCATTTGAACCACTGTCCCTGTCGTTTCCTCAGTGAAATACAGTTTGACAGTTTGACATCGAAGTTAAGCAAAATCAGGCTGTAAATGACCACCTCTTGTCCAGTCTGTATGAAGAGAAATTAAAGATAAGAATGTAGTCTAATTTATTTCCAGTATGATTTAGGACTTTGACATTAATCAGTTGTATGCTGATTTTTTTTTTCCCCATTTCCTTTTCCTTGCCCAGAAGAGTCAAAACGTTATTCTAGAAGTACTGAGAGAAAACTGCATAAATAGAATCAGGCACTTTAGGAAGTCCCTTATGTGAATTTTTATTTATGCTTTCAGAACTAAATGAACACTGATAACAAGCTGAGGTATAGATAACTCATTAAAATGATGTTATTTAATTAGGCACATCAAGTGCTGTGAAGTCAAGGGATAGAGCCTACCTTGGCACTCTGTTTCAGCAATATCACATTAATTGAGATGTATAGAAAAGCCACGTGGCAGGCAGTTATACAAACCATAACTCAGCAGCACAGTTCAAATGACACATTAAAACACAAAGCTCTTTTTGTCTCTTCAGTCTTCATTTAGATGAAATGATAGCTCACTCTGCCTGATGTATTTTTCTTGATAACCTCATTTCCTTCCAGGACTTATTAGTCTTTGCATTTTGCATTATACATGGAAGTTTATAGGCTGCAAACCAATTGAATCTGTGAACAGACAGTGGGAGGCTGGCGTTAACTGAATCCTCCATGTGGATTCTGCACCTGCTGCCCTTGACAGTTCACAGTTTAGTTACCAAGTTTGGTGCTCCAAAGGAAACGGTTCCTGAGAGGAGATGTGTATTTTATGTCAGGTATGCAGG
>VWYK01054921.1:212-10597 GCA_013399775.1 Semnornis frantzii
CAATCAAAGGAGACATAGCATCACTTATCTCCTCACCACAATTGGCAGGCAACAGGAGATGTGGAGCTAGTTGTCTAGTCACACAGTTCTAGTAAGGCTTTCAAAAGCAAGCCCCTCCTCAGCACTGGCCAAGTATCCATTTTCCTGTACTCGTTATCGAAGTTATGACGTGTGAAGATAAGGCTGATTAAAAATAACATGGACTTTATGTTCAAGCCAAGAGTTATTTCTCAAGCCCTACAGTACAAAAATCCTAAGTATCATCCGAAGGGTACTATATAATAAACTACACCCTGAAATGTGGCTTGAGAAATGTGATATGTATTTCGCAATTTCCCTGAAGAGCAATATGCTGTAGCAGCTTAAGCCATCAAGTCACCCACTCAGTACATCATAAATTGTGTAGCATTATCCCCTACTCAGGCAGGTAATGAAAGTCACTGACAGACAGCACTGGTGGAAGTAGACCATTCTGCTGCCCACCTGAACTACTATACTACGTTTTGTAAGTCCATTTTAGTTTTAAGTCTCAAGGAATGGGAGAAACATTTGAATTTTGCCTGTAAAACTATCTTACTTTTTAAGCTGACTAACTATTTTCCTTGTCTTCAGCAGATACTAAATTCACATCCAAATTTGCCTCCTTCCTGGAATTCACCTAGATGTCATTAATCTAGGGAGAGAATTTTGTCACAGCTGGAGTTCGCAAGTATCAGCTATGGACAGAGAAAGAAATAACTCCCCAAAGCTTATGTGCAGACATTCTGGCACCTAACCACAGACTAAACTATATCTATACTGTCCTAGCTATCTTGCTGTATTTCTTACATTTAAACACAACAGCCATAATTGTCTTTATCTATCTAAATTTACGATTCCTCATCTCTCTAGTGTCTTCATTTGTCTGTTACTAAATTGCCCATTAATTCTACTTCAGTGTTAGGCTCAATAACCAAACCCACAGAGACTACAAATCCTGTAATCACAGAACTGTAGAAAATGCTAATGGCAGGGAGTCTAGGGAATTGTCTCTGCCTCACAACAAGATCAGATCTACCTGTTAGAGCTGTTCTTAAGAGCACGATATTGATTTTAGGGTCTCTCAAAGTAGTATATAAGCCCTAACTAAGCATTAGCCTGAACTAAGCAGAATCCATCTTATTGCAATTAAAGCCCTTTAATTCTTCTCCTGTAAAAGCCTGAGAACAGATTCTTCTTTCTACTTTGCAGTAGTTTTCTATGTATCTGAAAGCATTATTTAAGGAGGGAGTTTTTGGGGGCTTTTTTCAGAGAATTTAGCTTTCTGAGCAAGCACCATCACTATGGGAAGGTGAAAGAAATATATTTAGACCTTCAAGGAGCTCCAAGATAAGGCAGTATCTCCTACTGTATTTGACACGGCTATTTCTACACTGTCAAGAGGTGATCAAGTACCAACAATGTGACTGATCTTGACCATACCAGAATTTCAGAAGTAGTTCACTGACCTTTTGCTTCTATGCAACTGAGAAATTAACACCTTCAAGAATATTCTTATTTTAGGTTTCCTATACCAGTCCTTTGGCAGAAGTCAGAATATCTTATTGTATGATTGCACTCTCGAGTTCCTGAAGAGCATTTGTAACACCTAAGAGCTGCAATCATGTCTTCTTTTACTTACCTTCTATCCTTTATTTTCCTGGCCAATGTAAGGAGCAGGACAGAACAGTCACAAGTATCAAGCAACTCTGTGCTGCCCATCAGAGCCCAAAAACCCAACTGTGTGGAGAAAGCATAGGTACCTCGCCATACTTGCACACTTTGCAGTTAACATACATGAGTGAATGATGACAAATACGTATGCTTATCTTCCATCTAATCTTCCCATGCTGTGGTTTATCATACATGTGATTCTAGGGATGTCCATGATGTCAAGCCTTTCAAAAACCTAAATGGCAAAGAATCATTACCTTGACTTTGTAATTCAACCCATCAGATGACAGCTCTCACTGTAGCTATGACTATCAACACCATCAGGGAGAAAAACTGTTCTCAAATTCTGTCCTGTATTAAAACAAGCCACAGACAGATATCACATTCTGTAAAGCTCAATAAACAAAGATTTTGGCTTCCATTTCACTCTAGCACATGCATTGTTATCAAGGAACCCTATTGAGAATTAAAAAGCAGCTGTATCCTGATAAATTGCAACAAAACACACACTCTGATCAGTATGAACAGTACTAGTGAATGAAATCCTGGTGCCCTGAAATTAGTGATGTTTTCCAAACAGCAGAGCCAGGCTGTAATTCTTATTTGCAAGCTTCTAACAACTAAGTGTCCATAACTTGCTGCCCTAAAGTACTGTGAAGCTTTAGTTTATGGTAAGAAGGTGAATGCTGACCTAGAACTTTTAAAGAACAATTACTTAAAGGAATAGTGTTAAAAGGCAAGTATCTTCCTTTAAAAGACAAATATTTTGATATCAAGGTCCTTCAGACCATTGAACATACTAGTCAATACCCCCAAACAAATGTTTGATATGTGCCCTAAATTCTGGGGAGTTTGATGAGGAATGAAGATTTGTATATAACTAATAAAAATGCCACTGCCTTGCACTTCAAAGGGGATTTGGAAATATGGGAACTGCTATTGTTAATCAGGCCAGTAGCCCAGTCAAATCTGCTATTGTTTTTCCTCCTGCTGTGATTTATGGTACTGCTTCAAAGAGAAGCTCAAGAATTCAGCAGTGTTTTTGGCCTCCCTGACATGGTGACAAGTTTTATTGTTCATTGGTTTATTGCTCATGCACAAAAAGGAGGAGAAAAAAAATAAAGTAACTGTAAAAACACTGCTTTCCAATCTGTTTGAATGTTCTTGTCTGTGTGTTATGGAAAACGTCAAAACACACAGGTGGACTTATTCAGAGCACTCATCACTACAAACACATCTATAAGGCTTTCCCTCCTCTCATTAACAGTAACAGTTGTACCTTCCTCTCACACGGGTTTTCCTGAGACTTGAGCTTCTCTTGATTTCCTTTTTCTAGTAACAGAGAAGTGTGGCTGCAGTCCACTTACTCTCAAAGTATTGAAATAAATTCCGTATTACATTCTGTCCCTTTCTTTAAACACAACTTCTTTGCTTCCCTGACTACTGCTTGATATTAAGCAGATAATGTCATTGAGTCATTTACAATTATATCTTATCTTTTTCCTGAGGTTTGCTGCCAATTTATGTGTGACTAGCTAAAATTATTCCTTCGACTGATGGGCCTTTGACAATTGTTCTACATGTCATCATGGTGCCTGAGCTCGTGACCTCACTTTGTGCACACAAGTCTCTTGCAGTTTTTTCTAGTGCTGTGCACTTCACCAAACTTCTGTGCCAAATGTTGGCCCTCTGCCCATCCAATTTTCTGCACCAACAGTTGTCCTGCTTTACTCCTTTGACTTCAGATTATTTTCTTCTTAATGAATTTTTCTCATTGTTCTCTTGTTTACACCAGAGAAATCACTTATCACTGGTTCTGAGTGAAGAGGATGCAACTACAAGCTAAGTGCAGAACACGCCAGATAAGTGCCAGTTCCAAAAATGGTTCTGTACAGACTTTGTCCTTGGCAACAAATCCACATTAATCTGTGATTCTTCTGCAATACTGCTGACATTTAATATCAGCAAGACATCATTTTCCTATTACAGCCTTGTATTTTTTTGTTGACAGATATCAAACTTGAGTCACTCATAAATACTAGACAAAGTCACTTTGCCATAGAACCTTTCAAAGTTACTTCTACTTGAACTCATTTTGCCTCTCACTGTTGAAAGGTTTGAACAGAAGTCAATGAAACAGAAGGCCAGACTTCAGAATGTTCTAAATCTGTGCATTTCTGCTGATGGTACAAATAAGGCCCATACAAGAGCAGGGAGCATATTTTTAAATTCACATTTTTCCTTTCATTAGCAAAATATGCTCTGATCAGCTTCATGCCAACATCATACAAAGCCCTCTTTGGATTAGAAGTCAAGGCCCCATGAGCATGCCAAACTTCTGAAAATGCACACTTGGGCCCAAGAGCAAATCCATCTTCACAATCAAAGGGTGCTAGAAATTGCTTACTAACTTTCAAAACCAAGCTTGATGGAGGTTTCCACTTACCCTGCTGCTCTCACTCAGAGAGGATGAATTGCAGACTCTGAACAATGCAAGGCAAAGATTGGTTTTACACCAAACGGTTTGTCATGAATTCTGACTATTGCTCTGGCTGTGATCACAATACATATAGTGTGGCCAGCAGGAGCAGAGAGGTTATTCTCCCCCTGTACTCTGCACTGGTTAGGCCACACCTTGAGTACTGTGTCCAGTTCTGGGCCCCTCAATTTAAGAAGGACGTTGAGGTACTTGAACGTGTCCAGAGAAGAGCAACGAGGTTGGGGAGAGGCCTCGAGCACAAGCCCTATGAGGAGAGGCTGAGGGAGCTGGGATTGTTTAGCCTGGTGAAGAGGAGGCTCAGGGGAGACCTTATTGCTGCCTACAACTACCTGAAGGGTGGTTGTGGCCAGGAGGAGGTTGCTTTCTTCTCTCAGGCAACCAGCACCAGAACAAGAGGTCACAGTCTCAAGCTGCACCAGGGGAAGTTTAGGCTTGAGGTGAGGAGAAAGTTCTTCACTGAGAGAGTCATTCCCTACAGGAATGGGCTGCCCAGGGAGGTGGTGGAGTCACTGTCCCTGGAGGTGTTCAAGGTGGGTTTGGACATGGCACTTGGTGCCATGGTCTAGTCTTGAGGTCTGTGGTAATGGGTTGGACTTGATGATCTTTGAGGTCTCTTCCAACCTTGGTGATACTCTGGTGCTGTGATATTAATCAATGAAATAACCAGACTCTCCTCCTAAACTAAAATCAGGTAGTTACTAAAATGTGCTCCCCAAATGCTACGTAATAGCAGGCAGGGCTCAATAGCTGGCGGTCTGGTACAAGCAGCAGCAGAAATCACTTCTAGTGCTAGTTATTCCTTATTCAAACCCACCTTTTTGGTTTCTGGGAGCTAAATCTTAAAGTTGCCTTACTTATTCACAGTTATTTCTCAGCTTTCTCAAGTACAATTCAGAGATACAGGAAAGCCCTACAATTCCACTCTTGCTTTCTTTCATTTGCTGTAACAGCAATACTTCTGGCCTGCCTTCCAGCTCATCATTCACCCGCATCTCTGTGACTGAACAGAGATCTGCATATAGATCCTTTACACATTTTCAAAGACCAGCGTATGCGTAAAGACTCTGTACACAAGCAATCCACTAAGTATTTTAGGAAGCCCTCTTTTGGCTACCTGGAGAAATGAGCAAGAATCCTGGGAAAGCTGCATACATTTGAACCACAAACAGGAATGTGTGCATTAAAAGCCCTGTTTAAGAATAGTTTGGCAGTAAGAGAGACACGTGAAAGACATAAATCCCATATAAAAAACCTTACAGCACCATCAGCAAAAATGCAAAGGAACCTCAGATCTTTGCATAAAGACTAACATTGTAATCCAAAATGTATTATTTTTGAAAAATACCTCTGCCCCAGACTTTGAAGAAAACATGTCTAACAAACAAGTAGCTAAGTAAAAATAAGCATTCGGTATCAAGTAGGGCAATACTCAAGATTCTTAACCCATCCTTTTACAGCTTTGATTCTAGCAATTTCGGGAGTTGTTCATCGGCATCAATCAGTTCATCTGCTGAGTTCATCCAGAAGGTGTAACAGCACATCGCAAGTCATTATTTTCAGTACATCAATTCACAGCACGCTCAGAGTTCTCCATGTCCTGAAGGAGTGCGGGTTTGTACCAGAGCTTTTTCTGGTCCTTGGCTCAAGGACATATCATATTTTATGGAGACATAATATCCTACAGGAGTAGATTTCCAGAATGTACATCGGCATTCCTCAGAACACAGGGTATCTCTATGGTGTTAAAATTCATCAATAATAGTTATATCTGTGCCTTTTTCCAAAGTTACACTCTGCTAGTAAGAGGTCAAATACAATATTTCCTCAAGTATGCAACCATGAAATTGCCAGGGAAAGAGTCCAGTTTCAGAGACAGACTTTCCAAGACAGAGACATCTGTTCACTAACAACTGAACTGCAATTACCAAACATTTTCTTCAGATGTTACTGACCAGTAAGGAATTGCCAAACAGCTAGATAACTGTATTTTCTATGTCAGTTCAACTTTGGGGGCCCTTCTAAACATCAGAACTAGCAGTAGTACAACAGTAATTTTTAAGAGCCCTGAGAAGGATCACCAAGACCTGTACAAACGACAAGCGAAAGCCACCATCCCTAAAAGCTGGCAGCCTAACTAAGCAGCAGTAAGATGACCCACAGATAGGATATTCTTAGTCTCTGCAAAACTGAGACTGGCCAGGCTGCCCAACATATACTTGGGTGCCCTAAATTAGCACCACACCAGAAGACCATCCTTCTGGCATAATTCTCACTACACAGCAGAAAGTATTCGCTGATTTTCTTTGTACTTTGTTCCAGCATAATGTACTACATCCCATTAAAGGGTTAAACAGTAAAGTTCTTCCATTCTCTTGCTATAATCTAGCATAACCACTACTGAAACTTCAGCCCAAATGCTGAAGCAGTTTAGGTAGTGTTTCATACACTGTACTCTGCATAATCATCTGAGAAAACGATAATCCAAGTAACTGGCTCCAAATCAATCTTAGCATGTGCCTTCCAGGCCCTCCCCTAGACACCCATACATGAATGAGACTAGATTCAGCTGTGCTGGGAAAAAAACAAAACCAAAACCAAATACACTTGTGGTACAAGATGCTGCACCTTCCTTTATCCTACCATAACAAAATCACTTTCGACAAGAACAGCTGCTGGATCCTACCTTGGTGTATTTTTCCTAAAAAGAATTGTAAGGGCAAAGTTTCTAATAAAAAGGGATAGTGAAAGAGCATGGTTGTTCTACTTGAGAAATATACCACTTCAGAGTGTACTGGTTACAGTACCCACTGCACAGATTAAGCAAGCATATTTGAATGAACATTTGTAGCTGTCTTCTCCATTATTCTCTGAAATCTATCAAAACTCACCCAACCTCTTTGCTAGGGTCTAGGTCTTAAAAGCTAATTTCAAATTATTAACCTGACAAAAATACTTTTTTTTTTTCCCCCTTTATTAGTGGAGTTAGAAACCTACTATTAAGTCATGACTTACAACTTTATAAGTTGAACAAGGTGGTTTTCACCCTTGCAGTTCTAGTGTGGATGGTTTGCAGAAGTGTTCACACCACAGACCCTTAGAGCCCTAGATTTCCTGATAATGCACTTTGAGTTTCTGCCCTGCTATTAGACATTGTCCACTACAAAAACTTTATAATAAAACCCATACATTTCTAAGACTGGTGAAACCTATGAACAACCCTAAATTATCAGTGGAAGGCTTGCAAGTAATAGCCAGAAATCCTCAAGAGCTCGATCTGGATGTTCTCTTCTTACAAAGCTTGCTTTCTTCAGCATACAGTATTGTAGGAAGCAAGCCTGCCCATAACAGAGTAAATAAATAGATGAGGCAGTACACAAGACAACACACAGTTAGAACACACACAGAGAACAAAAGAATATCAAGTAGTTCCTCACCTAAATGTCTCACAGCTACTTGGCTATTTTCAATCACAGTAATAACAATTATTAAAAATCACAGTGAAATTAATTATATTGAGTTACTGGTTATTTACACATTTTAAAATCCCATTTGTAAAGGGTTAACCCTCCTGGGGTGGGGGGAGTGGTCTGAACTTGACCCCAGGTCCTCCTGACTCCTCCCAGAGGATGGATCTGAGGCTGACCCCAGGTGTAGTGGTTAGCCCACTCCCATTTCCTGTCTGGACCCCCTATATAAACAGAGGAACTTCCTGCCTGATAGCACCACCTTGTTTCTGCTGCTCCTGTCTTATCACATGGTCATTTTCTACCACACGGTGGACATTCTTACTGAATCTACCTCCATCCATGGCCATCAATCTGGTTGTATAGATATGTAATTTTTTTGTATCTTGGTTTTTCCCTTCCCTATACATCTTTGTAACTCCCCTACCTTAAATACCTTTGATTTATTTTAAAGTGTTTTTTTTTCTTTTAACTTCCAAATTGAAGCAAGTCTGTTCTTTGGGTGTTTTACCCCTTCTCTCTCTACATCTAATTCCTTTCTTTCCAAAGGAGGAGGAGAGGAGAAGGCATCCTATTATTATTGTATTGGTTTCTGTTAGCTATATTTTGAGTCCCCTGGGAAGCTTAAACTCAAACCAATACACCATTAGTAATAGATGAGTAAATATTATTTCAGAGGAACATACATAAAAAGAATTTTTGTTGCTGGGGAAAAAAACCCAAACATCTCAAGCACTTTTTAAGCATAATTTTAAGTTGTCTTTGTTTAAAAGAACTAATCAGAGGGACTACAAGATAGGACAGTACAACTGGGAATCTAATTCTTCTATTGCCAATATCAAGTACCAGATATCTCAGGAGATCATCTGGTTCTATATCTGTTCAAAGCACATCTGATTTTGACACTGGATCGGGTTGCTCAGGGACCTGTTCTGAGTCAACAGAAAAAGAATTTCCAGTATCTAGTAGTAAAGGTATGTGAACTCGAGTGAGTTCTGGGGATGAGCCTAATTCAAGGAAGTTTCTTCAAGTTTTGCTACCAGACTCGAATTACTGCTTCCCCATACTGGGAAAAGTATCATTATTGAGCTGACCTACATTAAAAGTGTGAGAATTTTTTTTCTCCCCAGGTATAATTATTAACTTATTTTAACTAAGTATTATCACATCCTTGGGATTTTTACTACTTGTACCAAATATTGGTATCTCTACAAAAGATCACCAAGTGTAATTCTATGAACTACTTTGACAGAGATGAAGATCACATAAGCGTTGATAAAAGCAACAAGTGCAGTGTAAAGGTCAGAGTACGTGATCTTGAGCAAAAACCCTTGGTTGTCCTCCAACCTTGGCCATGTAATTAGTGTGTGATCTTCACCAAGATATTCAAGAATCTAAGAGTAATTCACTGATTTTGGAATTGAAAGTCTAAATACTGTGAAACCAGGTGCTCTAGGAGAAGAAAGGATAGTTGGTGTTGCCTCTCAGTCAAGCCACAAATACTTCATCAATATAGCTTCTGAAATGCCTTGTGCTAACACCTGCAACATTCAATAACTGATTGAAAGCTGGTATATTCAAGTTGATACAGTCATAGCAATTTACTCCTGCCTTACAGTCTCCATGTTTACTTCACTATCACACCTTTAAGACCACTAGGCGACTATCAAGAGTATTACAGATAATCAAAGTATAAATTCCATTATGCTAGGCTGGATTCAGCTCTTAATCCCTAAGAGACTCAAACTAGAAAAAATAATTCTTTACCTTCTTGCATATCTTTTTCAGGGGAATGCCAGAGTGAAACAATTCTTTTTGTCTCTCTCCACGTTTTCTCTAACACTTGTCCAATCTTTGTCCTGTCTCAAGCAACAAGAGCAGCTGCAAAAAGACTCTCGGTGTTATGAACAACTGTCACTATACTTGAGAATAGCAAGAATAATCTACTACCCTGTGCCAAGAAAAATGTTCTGTAAATCTTTTAAGAGTTACCTGAACTGTTGCCTGGCTCTGAGCAGAAGAACATTTTGCTGAAAAAAGTTACCACTACACTTTTAATTACATATTAGTCTCCCACATAATTTATTTTCCATTCCCTTGATTCTTACTGAGATCACGTTCTGAGTCATATTTCATGCCCAAGTCTAGCATTTAAAGCATGCTAGCCCTTCCAAGGAAGAGTTCCAAAAGCTTCCTGACGTTTTGGTCCTACGTGCTCACAGG
Source organism: Semnornis frantzii (assembly GCA_013399775.1). Classification (NCBI taxonomy): domain Eukaryota; kingdom Metazoa; phylum Chordata; class Aves; order Piciformes; family Ramphastidae; genus Semnornis; species Semnornis frantzii. The sequence goes on from VWYK01054921.1 coordinate 10,092, forward strand.
ATGCCTTTAGCCCTGCTCCCAGTGCTCTTGGACAACTTCCTCCTGAACAAAATCAAGATTTTTGGAGAACCTGCCATTGCCTAGGCAGCAGTCAGTGGAAGCACACAGACGTGCATTCTGTTGAACAAAACGTTCCAAGCAAAAAAGAAATGCTAGAATCACAGATGCTTTTTACTCAGTTTCTCACTACCCCCAACCCTGTAAAAAAAAAATCTCAGGTTTTATAAGATAGCAGAACTTACAGAGAGAAATGGAAAAGACATTACTATCACAGTAATAAGCATGCTACATCTGTCCTCATGTATCTGTGCTTTTAAAGAGAAAATCTAAAAGAATATTTTTAAAACTTAGAGATGTTTTCCCTTTAGCTCTTAGAACCAAGTTCCTTTTTTAAAAGATTCCTCTATAATTTTCTTCTTCCACTTCTTTTTTTCTTCCCCCCCCTTAAAATCAAACAAAAAAAAAAAAAAACCAAAACCGAAAACAAACAAAGAGAGAGAGAAAAA
>VWYK01054932.1:6473-22614 GCA_013399775.1 Semnornis frantzii
TGAAGAGACTTCTGAGATCACTAAGTCCAAACACTCACCCAGAGCTCACAACCCCAACACTGCTGCTAAGACACTACCACTAATCCACATCCCTCAGCACCACATCCATCAGGCTCTTAAATAACTCCAGGGATGGTGACTCCACCACCTCCCTGAGCAGTCTATTCCAGTGCTTGGGAACCCTTTACGTGAAGAGATTATTCCCAATATCCAGCCTGAGATTCGTCCTGGCTGTGCTGATGCGTACCTCAGGCAGTGCCCATCGGTGCTGGTAGGGAGAGGAAGCAAGGGCAGCATCCAGCCAGCTCTCAGCTTGCAGCTCCTCAGGCTGCCCCTGGGCAGGGAGAGCTCAGACAGGTTGCACGGAACTGAGGTGACTGTGACTAATCCTGCCAGCAGCACAGGGCTGGAGGAGCAGGTCACAGCACCCCAACCCTGCTACCCCCACAGCACCCCAGCCCTCCTAGCCCCACAGCCCTTCCCTGCCAAGGGTGCCCACACATTCACACCCCGGGACAGGCAGCAGCTGTGTCCTTCTTACACGAGTCCCTGGAGCCATGCAGGAGAGCACAGGGACAGGAGAACCTCCCGTGTGAAGAGGGCATGGACAAACCTCGGCAGGTGAGGAAGGAGGAAGAGGAGAGGCTGTGCTCCAGCAGCAGGACCTGATGACAAGGCACGGACCCAGCAGGCGGCCCCCGAGGCAAAGCAGCTCTGCAGACCTGGGTGCCGCACAGCACCGCTCGCCTCCATGTGCTGCAGCTCCGGGGACAGCTCTGCCCCTGCGCAGCACCGAGCTGCGGGTGGCAGGAGCTGTGTCACAGTGGGAGGGCATTTCCCCACACCCCCACACCCACCCCCGGGCCACAGCAGCTCTGACGCAAGGGGCAGTTTGCTGCCGTGACACTGCCAACCCCCAGAGCAGGAAGCTGGCCTGGGCAGGGCCATGAGCGGCGCCTTCATTGACTGCCCAGAAAAATCAACCCTAGGTCTTGGCAGAAGTTCCGTGTGCCTGGGCAGGAGGAGGAGGAGGTCCCTGAAGGGTTTCTTATTAACTCACATCAGCTGGGCAGGAAGCCAACAAGTGCAGACCGTCACGATCCGCGGAGGGCTTTGCTTCAGCCGCTGGCAGGCTGACGCAGGCAGGTGCCAGCCGGCACGCAGGCAGGGAAAGGGTGCCCAGGGAAGCTCCCAGCCGCCTCCTAGCTTCATCCCACTCCTTTCCCAGCTCCTCTGAAATGCCCAAGCACACCGAAGCAAAGCCTTCACCCCCACCCCGGGAATAAGCTGAGTTCTGGCTGTGAGAACTGAGCTGGGGTCAGCAGCTTCTGCGGTGCTGATCGCTGGGCCAGCTGGTGCTGTGTATCAATTAGCCCAGAATGCTAATTAGTGACCCTGTGCAGGATCTGTCTGTGCCCAGGGTGGAACCAGCTGGACCAGATTCCTGCAAGCAGGCGCAGAGGTGGTGTGGGCAGGGAGCTGGTGGCCTCCAGAAACGCCAGACTGTCCCCAAGCCACTCTTGCTGCTCCACCTCATGTACACTGCCTTGCTCACAGTGCCTGAGGGACCCCAAAGCTGCTGGGGAGCAGCTCCTATGGCACAGACCAGCACGGGCCAGGGTCTGCAGGAGCTGGGACACCGCAGAGCTCAGTGCAGGGCCAGGACAACCCTTCAGGCTGTAACACAAAGTGACAGATACACAGCAAAGCCTTCTCAGCCCCAAACCCATGCAGGTGAGGAAAGGGTTGAAAAAATGCCAGGGGAGAGCTGGGGGAGTTTATGGAATTCCCACAGTTTATTGGACTGTTGGGACAAGTCCAGAGGAGGCCACAAAGATGATCAGAGGCTGCAGAACCTGCCCTGTGGGGACAGGCTGGGGGAGTTGGGGCTGTTCAGAGAGACCTCAGAGCAGCCTTCCAGTACCTGAAGGGGCTCCAGGAGAGCTGGGGAGGGACTTTGGGGAGGGGCTGGCAGTGCCAGGATGAGGGACAATGGCTTTGAGCTGGGAGAGGGGATTTTGAGAGTGGAGATGAGGAAGAGATTCTTGAGCGTGAGGGTGGTAAGACACTGGCACAGGTTGCCCAGGGAAGTTGTGGATGTCTCCTCCCTGGAGGTGTTCAAGCCCAGACTGAATGGGGCATTGAGCAACCTGGCAGAGAGGTTGGAACTTCATGATCTTTAAGATTCCTCCCAACTCAAAACATTCTGTGATTCTATGGGAAAAGGTTTAGGGATCAGAAGGATGATGGAAGGGAGACATGAGACACCCCAAACACAGCACAGGGTGTCAGCTCACAGCTCCTGCTGAAGCATGAAGCAGTTCAGCTCCTCACAGCCTTGCAGCTGACTCTGCTACCATTGCCATGTTCACTCCAGGAGCCCAAGGCCCCTGCAAGGCCAAAGCAAAGTGGCAAGGACCAAACACTCGTCAGCTGGGAGATGTACAAGAGCCTCTTTCCCAAAAGCCAAGAGCACATCCAAACAGCACATCGGCTGCTCAGCCCTCCAGAGGAGCCAATTAAGGCAGGGTGGAGAGACCAGAACCCATCCTCAGCAAAAATCTGTCCTGTCATGCATGTAATAATCCTGTTAATAGTATGACTCAGCTCCTAACACCTGCTGGTATTATTTGAGCAGCTCTCACTTGCTCAATATTGAATCAGGACCAGGGCAGGTGGCTGTGCCAGCCCGGCAGTGCCAACCCAGAAGTGTTGCCAGCCTGCAAAGAAGAGCTTTCAGCAGCTGAACCAGACCTTGGGCAAAAATGATAGGAAAAAGAAGCTGGCAGTGAACCCCCAGCATCACAAGAGCTGCTGCAGGCAGTGAAGCCCCCAGCATCACAAGAGCTGCTGTAGGCAGTGAAGCCCCCAGCATCACAAGAGCTGCTGTAGGCAGTGAAGCCCCCAGCATCACAAGAGCTGCTGTAGGCAGTGAAGCCCCCAGCATCACAAGAGCTGCTGTAGGCAGTGAAGCCCCCAGCATCACAAGAGCTGCTGTAGGCAGTGAAGCCCCCAGCATCACAAGAGCTGCTGTAGGCAGTGAAGCCCCCAGCATCACAAGAGCTGCTGTAGGCAGTGAAGCCCCCAGCATCACAAGAGCTGCTGTAGGCAGTGAAGCCCCCAGCATCACAAGAGCTGCTGTAGGCAGTNAGGCATCACAAGAGCTGCTGCAGGCGGTGAACTCCCAGCATCACAAGAGCTGCTGCAGGCAGTGAAATCCCAGGCATCACAAGAGCTGCTGTAGGCTGTGAAATGTGAGGCATCACAAGAGCTGCTGTAAACACCGAGTCCAGTCACCCTGAGGGATGACTTCCACTTAGCTCTTGGAAAGGCTCCTGACAGCCTCCCTGCTTTCCTCCTTTAACTCTTCCCCAAGCTCCGTGTTTTGCATTTGTGTCTCACCCTGCTGCTGCTGCCAAAACAGTTTCCACAACAGAGGAGCCTGCGTGGGCAGCGGAGGCTGCGGGGCTGAGGCGGGAGGGGAGCGGGCCGGGGGCAGACTGCGGGCAGCCGGCGGATGGGCAGTGCCAGGTTGAAGGGAGATGCCAGCCCAGCGCCAGCCACAGAGCCGTGACCCTGCCTGAAGTGGTAGCTGCTGAATCCCAAGGACAGGGCTGCAGAGAAGGGAGCTGCAACCCAAACTCTTTGGGTTAGCAAAGCTGGAAAAAAAAAAAACACACCAAAGGCTGATCCCCCCCAAGCTGGAAGGCAAACTCTTCCATCCAAAACTGAGTTAATTTTAAGGGGGAAAGTGGAGTGAAAGTGTGTCCAGGAATGGGAATCCTGGACAGTGGCAGAGGCCAGCAGAGGGTCCGGCCCCAGCACCCCAAGCCTGCAGCTCCCCGGGGTCCCACCTGGGACCAAGGTGCGGAACAGCCTGCTGAGGGCTGGGGCTTAGGGCGTGCAGGTGTTTGCCCTCTCGGAAAGCAGGGCACAAGGGTGACAGCCAGCACAGTGCAAAACCCTCCCAGGCCACCCCAAAGCCTGCTTGCCACCGAAACCCACCGGCCCTGCTCCCAGCCTGATTTGTCTCCGAGCCCCAAAAACCAAGCCCAAAGGAAGGGCAGCAAGTGGAGGCAGAGAGCCCAAAGCGTCCAGAAGCAGCAGGCACAGGAAGGTGCCCATGAAACTGGGGCAGCTCCTGGCGGGAAGGGGCCATGGGGGATGAGCAGAAGATCATGGTGTGGACGGAGATAAAAGCGGGGAAGACCAAGGGGAGCCCTGTGGGGTAGGGGAGCCGAACCCAGAGCAGTTACCTGCAATGCCGCCTTCAGGGCCGGGCGCCGCCGCTCTCCTGCAGCCGCCGAGCCCAGCCTGCGGGCACAGCCTGCGGGCACAGCCTGCGGGCTCGGCCGGCTGCGCTCTGCCCCCTGCTCTCATCCGTGCTAGCCCCGGCCGCGGGGAGGAAATGGCGAGGAGGAGTGGCCCGTGGCGGCACTTCCTTCTGCTCAGCCATGGGCCCGGCCGCCCTGCTCTCCCCGATCTGCCCACAGCCCTCCGCGGCCGCTGCCGGCGCGGCGCCGTCGTATAAAGCAGGGGCGCGGCGGGCCCGGGCCGGGATGAGCTCATCGGCCGCAGAGCCCCACGACCCCGGCACGGCCCCGGCTGCGGGCAGCGCATCCACAGCCTCCGCGGTCATTCCCCGCAGCCTGCCCCCGCCAAAGGTCAAAGCGATGATGCTGCACGGAGAGGCTCCTGGGGCTGAGGCGGTGCCTGGACAGCTCAAGGATGAGTTTGGCTTGCCAGCAGGGAAAACAGGGAGGGGAAAATAGAGGGAATTGGGGGAACAGGAGTGACTCCACTGAAAAATGTGAGTCTGGAAAAAAACAGCAAGTCCAGACTAGTTAATGTGTCTGTCCCTGTGCTGCCTCCCTGGGCCCCTCTGTGGCTTTCGGCCCCAGCCCTGGAGGAGAAGGATGTGGGGATATAGAATCACAGAATCACTGAGGCTGGAAGAGACCTCTGAGATCATCCAGTCCAGCCTGTGGCCCAACACCACCACATCAGCTAAACCAAGCCACCAAGTGCCACAGACAAGCTTTTCTTAAAGACCTCCAGGGATGGTGACTCTGGCACCTCCCTGGGCAGTCTATCCCAGCATCTAAATTACAGTTTCCAGTGGTTCCTGACACCCAACCTAAACCTCCCCTGGCACAGCTTCATGCCATGCCCTCTCATCCTGGCACTGTTTGCCTGGGAGCAGAGCCTAACCTCCACCTAACTACAGCTTGCATTTTCTGACTCGGGGATGTCCAGGCCAAGTTGCACAACCACAGCAGCACAAACCTCTGCAAGAGGTGGTATAGGCACCCCAAGCCCTCCCTGCACAAAAGCTCCCCTGGGGAGGAACCACTTCTCCCATCAGCCACCCTCAGTGAAGGAGGAAGCAGCAGGGTGCTTCTGAACCCAGCAGTGCCAAGGCTCACCCTGGCAGCTCCTCCTCTCTTCCACCTACAGCTCAGCTTTCCTTTAGCCCCAGCAACAAACCTGCCTCAACCTCCCTGACCTCTCGCTTGTACTTGCAGGGATTTTCCCTGGAAAAGAAGCCCAGAGCAAATCCAGAGCAACCCCACAGTGACCACTTGCCCATCCTTCAAACTCCTGGTTTTGGGTAAACCCCCATCTGGAACCCACTGCCCATGAGAGTGGCTGCCCAGGACCAAAAACAGGGGTGGGGAAATCACAGTTTGGGGTGTTTTGGAGCATTGAAGTCTGGATTCTATCCTGCCTGTGATACACAGCTAAGGCCCCCACATCTCCACGGGGAGGGGGTGTGCTGAGCAGGGTCCCTACAGTCAGGGCCTGCAGTCTCCCTGACCTCTGCCTCTGCTGAGGTGGGGGGAGATTTGCCTAACAAATCCTTGCAAATGTGAGGATTTCTGTGTGACAGAGGTGCAGGAGCTCAGCTGCAGGGCAGCCACCAGCACGGAGCAGCTCTCAGGGTCGGAGAGTCCCCTCTGGAGGAGCTCAGGCAGAGGCTTTGGGAGCAGCTGTGAAAGGAGAAGGTTTTCTGCCTCGTCCAGGTTTTTGCAAGGGAAGAGCTTCCCGGAGCAGCGTGGGTGAAAAACATTAGGAAAGAAAGAGGCAATGCTCCCCAAAAACCTCTTGATGAAGCAATGAGAGGAACAAGAAGCTCCCAGCCACTACCCAAGGGCTGGCAGCAAACCTCGACGGCCCAAAAGAAAAGGTATTGCTGTAAGAGGGAAGGAGCCTGAGCCATCCCCCAGGGCCACGGGGGAGGTTGGGGAGGGGAACCAAGGCAGGGTGGAGGCAAGGCTCGAATTGCACCCAGGAGAGCTGCTTGCCCTGCCAGGGAAGTGAGGCTTGCAAAGCCCTCCCGAGCCCCAGGGACAGAGGGAGGTGCTGGGGGCCCTGGTCTGAGCAGAGGGTGGTGTGCTCCTGGTTCTGGTGGGGATGTAGGACCAGCCTGCGTGCGACCCTGCAGCTGGAGGAGCTCAGTGGTATGTGAGGATGGGCACCTGGCTAGGGCAGCGTGGCCACCACCAGCCCATGCCCAATCCACAGGTGCCCATGTGGGTGACAAGGTGACTGGGGAGGAGGGGCAAAGCAATGGGCTGCTGCTGCATGGAGAGCAGTGCAACTGGGGGGGGCTGCATGCAGAGAAAGGGACACTGGGGGAGGCCCTGTGGGCANGGCTGTACACATGCAGGGGCAGGGGGGATGTGCACTGGGGCCAGCCCTCTCTCTCCCCAACCCCAGTCCCCCACACTCACCCTGGCCCATGAGCCCTGTCCCCTGTGTCCCTGCTGGTTCTCAGGCTGAGTCTCCCCCAGCTGGGCCCCAGGTGGTGAGGAAATGGCAGCTGGGCTGGGATGGGTGAGGAGCAGGCACCAGGGCCCTTCCTGCAGAGCCACGGATGCAAATCCTGCACAAACACAGCCTGGCCCGAGGCTCAGCCCCACCACGGGCACCCTGGGGACAAGAGGTCTGCCAGGTGACCTCTGAGCAGAGGTTTTGGTGCCACTCACTCACCAGTGGCTGCTGGTTTGGGCATCCACAGGTGACAGGTACCCCTGAGGTGTGGTACCCATTGGAGAGGCTCGCTGCAGGGCAGCCATGCAGCCCCTTGGGGCTGGGCACTGCCTCACACACACCAGTTTTAGGGTTTTCCTCCTCTTTTTGGGATGCATCTTCTTTAGCCAAATCACCTCCAGCAGCTGCAGCCTGGACACATGCAAACATACCCAGACCCTCTGCTTCCCCTAGAATAAGGCAAGTGTAGCCCTGGGGCCATGGGGATCTCTCTGGAGAGGCTGTGAAGAGAGCCCAGAATGGGTCCAGGGGGAACCCCAGCAGCACTGGGATGGGGGCTCCTGCAGAATCACAGAACTGCTTTGGTTGGAAGAGACCTTTCAGGTCACTGAGTCCCAGCACTGCCAGGTCACCACCAAACCATGGCCCTCAGCACCACATCTTCAGGGCTTTGAAACCCCTCCAGGGATAGGCACTCTGCCACGGCCCTGGGCAGCCTGGGCCAGGCCCTCACAACCCTTTTGGGAAAGAAACTGTTCCTCATGTCCAACCTAAACCTCCCCTGGTGGAACTTGAGGCTGTTTCCTCTTGTCCTATCCCATACCTACAGTGTCAGTCTCACCTGGAAAAACTCTGCAAGAAAGGAGGAAATCTGTCGAAAAGAAGCTAAAGAAAGATGAGAAGGCCATGGGAGGTGGCAGGAAAAAATGTATATAGAGGTCAGAAATACAGCCTGTGGATGTGAAGCCTGGAGAAGGCAGGGAGTAGGCAAGAAGCAGGCAGGGAGCCCTGAAACAGAAAGTGAGAGCAAGTGGAGAAGTGGAAATGGCTCCAGGGTGGGGATACAGAAACCCCTGAGCAGCCCCACGGACCCTGCCCTCAGACCTGCTTCCTCTGCATCCCCCAAAAGGGAAGAACAGAAGTCTACAATAAAATACTGCAGTCGGGGGTGGGCAGCAGCTTGCTTGGTGTGAGGCTGCCCAGGCAGACAGGTCCCTGGCAGGCGGCGTGGGGCAGGACCCAGCCCCACAGATCCTTTTGCTGAGCATGGAGCTGCCCTTCTCCCAGCCCTACCAACCCTGACTCCACAGCCACACCAGCTGGGGCCATTGGGTGGGTTCTCCCCCTTTGCTATCACCCACCTCGAGCTGATCCACCAGGCAGTGCTGCTGCTGCTCCAGGCCCTGGCTCCCGGGGGGGGTCCCTCAGCTCCATCGGCAGCTCTGCCGCATCCTAAAGCCAGCGCATGGCAGGGACCGCGGCCGGCTGGGCGTAAACCAGCAGTGCCTCCCTGGGCAGGATCAGGCCCCGGGGGCTGTCGAGCCAGGTCCTGTGCTCTTCCCAATCTCACTCTTAGCAAAACTTTCCAGGCTCTGCTTTAACACATCCTAAATAACCCAAACAGTTTATCCCTGGGCCGGGGAACGTGTCCTGCACGGATGCCGCATCCTGCTTGGGTTATCGTGGCCCTTCTAAACAGTTTATAAATAGACCAAGCTTCAGGAGGCAAACCACTCCTGCAGAGAATGAGGATTTTTATCTCATTTCTTTTTTTTTTTTTTTTTTTTTTTTTTTTTTATTTTTTGTTAGAGCCATTCAGGAGTGCTGGTGCCAATGATCCTCCTAAACCTCGACCCTCCCAAAAACCTGATCCTCCTAAACCCGCTGCTACTGTCTCCTCCAGCTGAGCTCTGTCCCCACATCACTGAAACCATTCTAAAAAGGAAAAAAGAAAAAAAAAAAAAAAAAAAAAAAGATAACCCACTGGGTTTGGCAGCAGCAGCCCTACACAGGTGCTGACCTCAGCATAGCCATGGGGCTGCCAGGAAGGTGACATTTGTGCTACGAGGCACCAGCTGGGCTCAGCACCAGGGTGGGTGCTGGGAGTGGGGATGGGAGAGGGCAGGGAGCAGCAGTACTCAGGAGGAATTTGGGGGTCACACTGCTATTTACTTTAGGGAAGAAAAAAAAAAGAAAATAAGTGGAAAATTGGGGGGAAAAAAGGGAAATTTAGGATCATTTGGGGAAGATAAGAAATGAGTGCCTGCAGGGGCTGCTCCTGCAGCAGGGTGGGACAATCACCCATGCAGTATCCAAGCTGATGGACAGCTTTGGACTCATTTCACCAGGGCTGACCAGAGAATACCATCTGAAGACTTTCCCATGCAAAGAAGCACTCACAGAGAGGGTTACCATGGTACAGCAAGGCAACTGGAGCCAATTCCAAGCACACAAGGAGTGAAGAAATGGAGTTCCACAGTATTTTAAAGCTGTATGTGTGGGTCTTTTTTCCCCCCTTCTATTTATCTTAAAACTGGAGTGATTTGCAAAGGTGAGGGACCTGGGATGAGGCTTCACCTCAGCCAGCAGCTGCAGCTCTGGTCTGAAGCAACACAGCCACAAGGCAAAGGCACAGGGAAGAGCTCAGAGGGCACAGGGCCCAGAGGCACAGGGCCGAGCCCAGAGCCCTTTTTTCCCACCCGAGCTCCTTGTGTCCTGCTGCAAAACCACCTCCAGCTTGTTTCAATTGATTTTAAGACTTCTACATTCCATGAAAGCTGAAGTGCTCATTAAATCAGAGTTTTCCCTGTTGTCACACTTAGAAACAACCACACCACAGCTCAGCTGGTGGCTCTGGCTCAGCCATGCCAGGACCTCCCACAACTCCCTCAGCAGCAGCAATGCTCAGGACAGACAAACTCATCACATCCCATCAGGACAGCTGGGAAAAGTCAGAGCAGGAAAGATGCTCATCTCATGCCTTTCTCCAACCCCCAGAGGCTTTGGGCACAGCTGGGAGGGCTGGAGGAGCCCCTTGTCATGGCATGGAAGGCTGGGAGAGCTGCCAGGAATGGGGTATGGCAGGGGCACCCTCACTGCCCTGTGGCACCCTGCCTTGGGGGGTGGAGGAAGCACCATGGGAGGGATATATGCACCAGCACCCACAGAGAAATAAATCATGGAATGGTTTGGGTGGGGAAGGACCTTTAGAGCTCATCTAGTCCACGTCCTCTGCACTCAGCAGGGCCAGCTGCAGCTAGAGCAGGTTGCTCAGAGCCCCAAACAGCCTCACCTGGGATGGTTCCAGCCATGGGGCAGCTCCCACCTCTCTGGGCAGCCTGGGCCAGGCTCTCCCCACCCTCAGTGTCAAACATTTCTCTCTTCTCTCCAGTCTGAATCTCCCTCTTTTAGTTCCAAACCATCACCCCTTGGTCCATCACATCAGGCCCTGCTCAAGAGTCTGTCCCCAGCTTTCTGATCAGCCCTTGGAGCACTGCAAGGCCACCAGAAGGTCTCCCCAGAGCCTCCTCTTCTCCAGGCTGACCACCCCCAGCTCTCTCAGGTATTTTTGCAGCTATACACTTGTCTCAGCAAAGCAGAACCACCCAAGCCCTGGAGTCCCTCCCAGCCCTGTCTCTTGCCCCAGCAGCCAGTCTTGTCTCCATCAGTGGCTGAGGACAGCTCTGGCTGCCAGCAGCCCCTCTGCAAAGCTGGAGCTTTGATCTCAGAAGATCTAAAGGAGCCCTGCCCATGCCCTGTGGCAGCCACAGCAGCCCAGACACTCCATGGTCAGCCACGCAGCGTGGGGCTGGATGGGTCCTGGCACACCCTGGGCAGCTCCAGCTCCTGCCCACCTTTCCAGATGTTTCTGTGAGCTCTTTTCCTGAAAAACAAACCCAAACTAAACAAAATCAACCAAGGGCAGCTGGGAAATGCAGCCCTGGGGCTCTGCACCTGCAGCACATACTGGGAAGAGGCACCCTCCAGGGATGTCTGCCCAGCCTGCCCACGTCTTGCCTGGGGCATGTGGGTTTGGGATGGAGCCCAGGCACTTGTGGGCTGCTCTGATTTATTCCATAAGCAAGAGCTGAGCAAGGGCCCAAGGAGCTGAGCAGCCTTTGAGGGAGCATGGAGAAGACCCCAGCAGGTGTTTTCTGCAATGGAAAGCACATCCAGACTGGCAGACAGCAGAGACCTCTGCCTGGGGTTCAATGAGCTACAGTTCCATGAGAGGCTGTGTCTCATGCCCTCAGCAGGTGGGTGCCAGGGCTGGCTCCCAGCCATGCCTTTAGCCACAGCTCATGGCCCATGGTGTGATCCACTGGTAGAGCAGTGGCAGTGCCATGGCTGGGCCACCTCACCCAACCTCAAATGACAACTCCCAGCAAAGGCAAAGAGCAGTCACTCTAAACTGAAAGGTGCCCTCAGGAGCAGAAGAGGAGCAGGGCCAGGAGGAGGCCAGGCAAGAGGCTCCTCTGTCTCCCCAACAAACTTCTCCCTGTATGCTGAGTGTGATGTCCATGGTCTGGGATTCACCCACAGCCAACTCAGGGCAGCTGCCCTGGCTGACTCTTGGCCAGCAGCCCATGGCTGGCCTCTGATTCTGTCCCAGCAAAAGAGATCCAGCCAGGTGTCCTGTCAGGATCTGGTGGGGCTGCTTCTGTGTTCGGGCATGGATTTCCTTCCCCTGCCTGCCCTGATTTGGAATTACAGATTCAGAGAATCATTTAAGTTGGAAGAGGTCTTTAAGATGAAGCTAACCCCCCTGGTGATCTTCCTTGGCTTTACCTGGAGCAACATCACAGAATCACAGCATGGTAGGGATTGGGAGGGACCTCCAGGGCTCATGCAGCCCAAACCCCTGCAAAACAGAACCACTTAGGGCAAGGTCACACAGGAACAGGTCCAGGCAGGTTTGGAAGGAGACTCCACAACCTCTCTGGGCTCCAGCACCCTCACAACAAAGAAGTTTTCCCTCATGCTGAGATGGAATTTCCTGTGATTGAGTTCACATTCACTGGTATCACTGACAAGAACCTGGCTGCAGCCTCCTGACAGCCACCTTCAGGTATCTGTAGGCATTGAGAAGATTCCCCTCTCAGGCTGCTCTCCTCCAGACTAAACAGCCCCGGGGTTCCCAGCCTTCCCTGCTCACATGCTCCACTCCCTTAATCAGCCTCTGCTGGGCTCCCTCCAGTGGTTCCCTGTCCCTCCTGAGCTGGGAGCCCAGAACTGGACACAGTACCCCAGATGTGGTGCAACTAGGGCTGATAGAGGGAGATGAGAACCTGCTGGCCAGACTCTTCTCAGTGCCCCCAAGTACCCCACTGGCCTTCTGGGCCACCACTGCTGTGCCATGGACAACTCATCAGCCAGGACTTCAAGTCCTGCTCTGCAGAGCTACTCTGCAGCAGGCCAACCCTCACCTGTACTGCTGCATGCTGTGATTCCTCCCCTGCTGCAGGACTCCACATCTGCCCTTGGTGAACTTCCCTAGGCTCAGGCTGGGGTTTAGTTATTTCCAGAGTCCATACAGCACAAGGAATATTTTCAGCTTCACAGCAGAAGATGCCAAGCAGCTCTCAGTGCCACAGCAGCACCAGCCTGGAGCAAAGTGCTGTGGGGGAACACCAGCGTGGGCTCTCACCCACAGGGGACAGCAGGGAAACCACAGAACCATTCAGGCTGGCAAAGCCCCTCAGGAGCACCAACCATTATCTCTACTCAACAAGGTGCAGCCTAAACCACAGTCCCAAGCAATGCATCCAAACTACCTTTAAACACATCCAGGGCTGGTGACTCCAGCACCTCCCTGGGCAGCTCATTCCAGTCCCTGACCACTCTTGCTGGGAAAACATTGTTCCTAATTTGCAGTCTGAACCTACCCAGTCACAGCTTGAGGCCATTCCCCCTTGTTCTGTCACTAATTACCTGTGAACAGAGCCCAGCACCAACCTCTCCACAACCTCCCTGCAGATAGCTGCAGACAGCAATGAGCTCTGCCCTCAGCCTCCTCTGTTTCACACTAACCATCCCCAGCTGCCTCAGTCTCTCCTCATCTGATTTACTCTCCAGGCCCTTCACAGCTTCTTTGCCCTCCTCTGGACCTGCTCCAGCACCTCCACATCTCTCTTGTATTGAGGTGCCCCAAACTGAACACAGCACTCAAGCTGTGGCCTCACCAGAGCAGAGCCCAAGAGCAAAAGAAGGAGGTAAGGGCCACCCCCTGCTGCCTGCAGCTGTGGGAGTGATGCCCAGTGTGGGGTTCCTGGGCCTTTATGTACTGAGAAACAAGGATAAATGTTAACTGTGGGTTGTTTTCTGTTTTCCACAGCAACCAGAAGCACAGCCAGGGTTGCTTTGGTGTTTTAAGTGTGGCACTTTGCCATCTCCATTCCAGCTGCTGCAGTGCCTACAGGCTGGGAAAGAAGATTGAGCAGAGCAAGGGGAAAGACTCCTAGCACCATGGCAACTCATTCTGCACAGAAAGCAAGTTCTCAGTCAAAGCCAGATCTGCCCAGCCTCTTCTTCCTGGTCAGCAAAACCCACTCAGAAAGCAGGATGGAGGAAGCCTGAAGGCCACAGAGCGGAGAGAGAATACAGGCCTGCAACCCACTGATATTCAACCAGCAGAGCTCAGGGATGCTCCCATCCACCATCCTCGCTGGTCCCAGGGGTGCCCACACCTCTGAAGCACACCAGGATGATGTTCCCTCAAGGGCAGCCACCATGGTGCTGAAGGGAAACACTCAGTAATGCCTCCAAACACCTGAGGAGTGGCTGTCAGGAGGATGGAGCCAGACTCTTCTCAGCGGTCCCCAGTGACAGGACAAGTAATGGGCATGAACTTGAGCACAGGAAGTTCCACCTAAACATGAGCAGGAACTTCTTTACTGTGAGGGTGGCAGAGCACTGGAACAGGCTGCCCAGAGAGGTGGTGGAGGCTCCACCTCTGATGATTTTCACTGCCCACCCAGATGTGTTCCTGTGTGACCTGCTTTAGGTGGTCCTGCTCTGGATGTTCTGCAGAGGTCCCTTCCAACCCCTAATGTCCTGTGATTCTGTGATGTTGGTGCCATGGTAAAGAAACCCTACCAGTGCTCAGCTAATCCACTTAACCTCCAGCACTAAACAGCTCCCCCTGAAGAACTGCTACATCTCACCCACCTAAAGCATTCTTCATCCACACAATTTAGTCCCAAACGAGGGGAAGCAGATCCTGGAGTGTTCCTCCCATGTAAGCCCAAGGAGACAGCAGGAATATTTGCTTTTGTGTAGGTCCTGCTCATCACAGGCAGCTGCAAGATGCTGCTTTAGCCACACAGACAGAACCAGACAGCAACTGGAGCAAAGAGTCCCCCTCCCAAACCTCCCAGGGCTAGATCCAGAGAAAGGGAGCTGGTGCCTGGCAGATGAGAGAGTTTCCTGCCTGCCCTTTCATCGTGGCAAGGCTAATACCAAGAGAGCTCTGCTGAGAGATGGTGCCCTGCAAAAGGAGCCTGCTGGGTTTTATTGACCAGCCAAGTGGGCCCAGACACCCACATATGGCAGGAAAAGCAATCTGGGGTGCAGGCCCAGCCTGAGAAGTTATGAGGTGCACAGCCCAGGCTGTGGGAGGACATCCTTTGGGGGCAGTGGGCAGAGCAACCCCCTCAGAGCAGAGAAACTCCCCAGCAGGATGCAGAGCTGGGCAGCACTCAGGAGCTGAGCTCCAGCAGGGAGAGGTGCCCCAGAGAGGCAAGGGGGACACCTGCAGTCTAGCTGCAGTTCTTGGGCAGGCGATAGACACCTCCGGAGTAGATGAGCTGCTGGTCCCGGACCTTCTTCTGGAGGAAGCCCTGCAGCTCCTGCAGGTCAATTTCTGTCACCACTGGGCCTGTCATCACAAACATCTTCAGCATGCTGTGAATCCTCTCCAAGGACAGGCTCTCCAGGTTGGTCAGCATGGCCTGGATGTACGTCCAGAAGAGCTGCAGAGGAGGGACAAACAACAGTAAGCCACAGTGCCACTGGTACCAGGAGGGAAAGGGCTGCTCTCAGCATCCCACGTCCCAGAGGCAGAGCAGGGCAGTGGCTGGCAGTGAGCTCTGCTCTCAGCCACCAGCAGGTGGTCTTGAAACGGGAAATACCCAAGCAGAGCACGAGGTGTGGGGACACGGAAGGAAGAAGCAGGATCCGAGGTACGTGCATGACCCTCAGTGGATGAACACCAGCATGACACCTCCCTGCTGCAACCGTGGCACAAGGGTGGCACAGTGGGAAAAGCACTCAAGTGTCCAGGGAGCACAACACAGAGAAAGCAAAGTGCCAGCTGTGAGTGCTGGGTCTGCCTTCCTGGCAGCCTGAGTGCCTGCCTGGGTGAATCCAAGTGAGATTTGACTGCTCTCAAATGTGAACTCAGGTCCCAGACTTTTTATTTCTTTAACTGAAAACAGATTTAGAGATCATAGAATGGGAAGGCTGGAAGAGACCTCAAGGATCAGCCAGTTCCAACCCCCTGCCATAGGCAGAGACACCTCCCACTAGCACAGGTCACTCAAGGCCTCATCCAACCTGGCCTTGAACACCTCCAGGGAGGTTGTGGAGCACAGAATCACCCAGTGTGATCAGAGATCAATGTGATTCTATGCTCCACAACCTCCCTGGGCAACCTGTGCCAGTGTCTCACCCCCCTCACTGCAAACAACTTCCTCCTAACATCCGCTTTCAATCTCCCCTCTGCCACTTCAAACCCATTCCCCTTGTCCTGGCATTCCCAGCCCTTGTCAATAGTCCCTCCCCAGCCTTCCTGGAGCCCCCTTCAGATATTGGAAGGCCACTCCAAGGTCTCCTGGAAGCCTTCTCCTCTCCAGGCTGAAGATGTCCAAAGGGACCCCATGCCTACCAGCTGGGGACTCTTCTGGAGGGCAGGCTGTGACCCAGCACCTGCACCAGTGAGCATTAGCCATGAGACAGCCATTTCAAAGGCCCTCCTGCTGGAGTTGCAGTGGAAAATGCAAAGCCAAAGTGCAAATGGAATCCATTGCCCTAATCAGATCCCCCAAGCCAACCAGCACAGGAGGGCTGCACTGCCCTGCTGGCTGCACAGTACCTGCAGCTCTTCCTCCTTCTGGTCAGCCTGTGATGCCATGGCAGAGTCTCCCTCCTCATCACTGTCTATCAGAACCACCTTCTCCACCTGGTCCTTCTGCTCCTCCTCAATCACAGTGAAGGTGCCCTGGGGCTCTTCCCTCAGGACACCCTGCTGCAGCCAGAGAGTCATCTTGCGCTTCAGCGACATCACAGGCACCTTCAGCACCTCACTCAGCTCTGTCAGGGTCCATGTACCTGTGGAGACCACAGAGACATTCAGGATGGCAAAGCCCCT
>VWYK01054942.1:0-11555 GCA_013399775.1 Semnornis frantzii
CCCCCCCCCCCCCCCCCCCCTTAGTACAGTGTCAGAATGATGAAATGTATTTAATATTGATTGTCTGTGATTCAGAAACTGCCTGTAGCAGCTTCTTTGAATCCATATGCCATTTACACAGCTGCTGTGGTTTTCCAGGGGCACAGAACTGCACTGAGCACCACAAACCATGCAGAAGAGAAAAGGTACTCTGACGGGGGAGCTGAGCAGAGGCAAGGGTTTTAGCAAGTGTATTTAAAGTGGTGCAAATCACAGCAATACTTTCAATTGTCAGGTACTGGAGAAGGCAATTTATTAAGTTCATGAAGCAGTCGCTAACACATATGGCCATGTTCAGGAGCACTCTCATAGAGAGAGTATCATAACTGCTCCAAGTTGTGACAGTTCATCTTGAAGTTCACCGTCTGTGTCACCCGTACACACTCTCATACAAAACCTCCTGGGAAACTTGTGTCCTGGAAAGCTGGAGGAAAGAGGAGCAGATCTGCAGGCTGTCAAAGTGCTGTTGCTGATATATTCCTGTCAATCCATTTTCATGACGAAGTTGCCACTCTTCTTCCCAGCCACAGTAAGGCACCGCATGTCACCATCTCCTAGCCCATCTGTCCTATCAAATTGGCTTTTATCCCTCTGGCTGCTTTGTGTTTCACTGGTGTATGCAGATTTTAATCCCTCTATCTCATTAGTTTGAAGAAAAAAAAATAAAAATCTTAAACTGGTAACAGCAGGACAATGTAGCAGAATGATTTAATAATCTCATACTTTTTATTTCTTTACTTATTTATGTACTTTTCAGCAGAACTCAAAGCGTGCATTCAGCATCTGGACTAACTCAGGCACAGATTGAGGCCACTGCCACTGACCTCAGTCAGACTGAAATTTGCACAACACTTTCAAGTGTCTTTAGCAGCTCTTGCCAGCAGTATTTGGGTCTTCGATTTTAAGCTGAACATAATAAGTATAAGATAAACTAAATATATATTTTAACCTATCTTGCTGTGTCAGGTTTGGAGGGTTATGCCAAGATAAAATTCAAATCACAGTAGAATCTTCACAAATAGGTAAATTTGTATTGTGTGTAAAAATACATATAAACAGAACTACAAAAGAATTGCATCCACAAAAACCAGACAGAGTAAAACTCCCCTAATTAGCCATGGTATCATAAAATCACAGAATGGTTTGAGGTGGAAGTGACATTTGAAGATCATCTAGTCCAAACCCCCTGCCACAGGCCAGGACACCTTTCTCTAGATAAGATTGCTCAAATTCCATCCAACCTGACTTTGAATACCTCTAAGTAGTTAAGCTGCATTACCTTGTAGGTGGCTGTAGACTTCACATGGGAGCTGGGAGCTGACCCTGGTCATGGAACCTTCTTTAGGTTGTGCTCTGTGCTATGTTTTGGTTTCGAGACACTGAACTCACCTGAAGATCACATGGTCTATTCTTGACTGGCTCCCATATATCCATGACAGGCAGTCCATTCTGCATGGTGAAAGCCTCCTTCGCAATGACTTGATGGTGCTGAGCAAGCTTGACTAAGAGCACTGAACATGATATATGGCAGCCTCTGGTGAAGTTTGATAAATAGTCACACAGATTGACTGATTTTTAGAAAAGTCCACCACTGCCTGACATAACTATTTTGCCATTTGGGGACACTGGCGTGTGTCCCCTGAGTATCCTGAAAGGGGAAAGAATCCAGTCTGTATACTGAGGAAAAATACTTTCTTAACAATTAACATAATAATTATAATGAGAAATGAACTCAGGACATTTTATTTCCTCAGAAAAACGAAATGGGAAACATGATTCAGATCTCTCACTAACAGACTATACTTCTGGCTGAGGTCTGCTGAGGCAGGCTGTTAGACCACCTGGAGCCCTGCTTGGTCCTGTGGCAGCACACTGGGACCTTTAGATGTTAAAGACTTGCTGCCACCTTCCTCCTCTCAGCTTCCTGATGGTGTATCAACCATGGGAAGATCTGTAATAGCTTCTACACAGTCTACTGGTGTGAGAGTTGATAGGCAACAGCAGGCAGTTACTGCTGAAGCACAAGCTTTTCTAGCAGCATCTGGGCAAGCTGGCAGTTTCAATGTTTGGACAAGCTGTAGTAATGTTTTTTGGCGAGTCTCAGTATGTCTCTTTCCAAACATCAATGTGCAAAGCTCATACCTGCCCTAGACAGACTCAGAATGATGGAGAAAACACCTGCTCCCTGAGCAGATTATTCCAGAAGCTAATTATGCTCACTGTGAAAAATGTGGTCCTTAATTCTGTTGTGGTTTTGTCTTAGCTTCTTTCAGCTTTGATTATAGCAATCTTTACCTAAACAGATACTTCAACTGAAACAGCTCTGAGCTTTCTCATCAACAAAGCAGTTTGAAGATCTTCTGTTATTAGGTTCCCTAAAATCATTCTTCTAAATCCTTTTGTAAGTTTTTCACATTTTCCAGAGTTCCTCAAAGAAAGTAGCAGTTAATGCTGGGCAGTATTCCAGGTATGGCCACAGAATCTTGAATTCAGCTGTAGTGCAGGAGTTCTTTGGGGCGTGTTGTGGATTTTTGGTCTTCTAACCACGCATTAAATTAAAGATATTCTGCCTGTAGGTTTGTCATTGCATAAACCACAGAATTACAGAAATTGTACCATCACTGCTTCTTCAGACCTCAATGCTCTACAAGCCTCCTCACCTCTCTCTGAATGGTCACATGCACCTTTTCCATTTTAATTAAAAAGGCTTAAAAGTTCAGTTTATCTCTGAAAAAAAATTGTAGAAATTTATCTTTCATAATTTATTTCCAAGCCCAGATGCATATATTAGCTACAATGTTGATTCTGCTTTGTATTCACTAAAGCAATGACAGCTCGTTTGGGAAATGGCTTCATTGGTCTCTGTCCATGTCACTGTATTTTAACACACAGCATATTCTGAAAGGCTGATGCATTAATCTGGTTAAGAAACCATAACAGGTATTTCCAGCCTGAAAAGTTTCACTCATTGAACCCCTAAGGGCATTTTACTCTGTTATAGATTGAATTTATGACTGTTTTCATGTCAATTGAATCAGAATTATTTTGTTTGGGATAAATTCATCCTGGTTTGTTTACTGGCTTATCTGAATGATCACACAATTGTCACTCTAGGAAATAACTCTGCTATTCAAAGCATAAGGATAATAAAAATTTTCTCCTTGGAAATAAAAGATTATGGGTAAATAGCTCAGAGGAGAACAAGGCTATATTATCTCATGAAAGCAATCAACAAACTCTAATCCCTTTAAGTGCTCAGTTTTGAAGAGGCACGGCACTGTGCATGATATAGAATTAGAAATCAAATATACAGAACACAAAAGCATAACTGATGGACGGTAATTAGACAAATCACTCTGTTCTCTAGTTGCATGTTTCTGTAAGAAATGCTCTTTCCTCCTGTTATTCACATGCTGGATTGCTGTTTGTGTAGTACTTTGTGATTTTGGTTAATACTGCAAGAGACAAAGTAATTATATTTGTTTTAGAGGTACTGTAATTATGTCAACACTAGTATTTCACTTAGAATCACCTTATGTGAACCTTTTTTTTTTTTTTGCTTTGCCTTTTTTTTCCCCCCTCTCAGTTAGGCAAATGGTTTAGCTGATTACCATAGACATTAGCTTCACTTGAATAACGCCCAAGAAAGGACATCAGTGCACTTGGCCACATTAGATTACATTCAAGAACATGAAGGATATCTGGCTGGAAATCTTCAGTACACTGTTATTCGGACAAAGTTTGCTGACCTTTCTCATAGTTGACCAGCAATCAAGCATCCAAGCCAGTCTTTTTTAATGGATGACTTGGGAAACAATTAGTTAATAAATAATGCAAAGATATGGGACTTCAAAAGTAAGGTCAGCAGCTCACGTCTTCAACACGTCAAGCTGAATTTTAATCTAGGAAATTTATTTCTTTCATAATATTTAAATAAATGCATCACAAGTCTATTGAAATTTAAACTGTGAATGAAACACCTCTACACAGAGCAACTTTAAGGCCATAATCAGCCTCTAGACAATATACATTCCACCTGAATAAGCTGAAGAAAAAAATGTTTTTCCCAGACGTGTTCTCACCTTTAAAATTATATGGAAAAAATATTCTTCAAACATGGATTGCTGCATAAGGTGAGACTGCCAAGACATTAGGACCACCAATTTGTCACTCCTTCACCACTCTGGGTTTGTATCTCCTAATTGCTCCCCAGACTTATAGTGCTATGTAAGCCATTTCAGTAAAATGTTCGCAACTATCCAGGTTTGTTATTCAAAGTCAGGTTTTAATAGAGCTTTTAGAAAAGCCAGTGCTTTCTGAAAAGAGGCCATGACAATGAGGGTGTAACTGCCTTTGAAAAATGTTACCAGAAATATTTACGAGGTCTGGCACCACCTTGGGTGAGAATGTGGCTCTCAGCAGCACTTGACACACGACAGCCATATTATTTAGGTGAAGGTAAAAGCAAGAAGTATTTAATCATGTTACCAAGAAACGTACTTCCTTGTGAAATTGATCACCCATGAATATAATGGATCATACAATTTACCTGTCACATGCAGAAATGGATAATGTGGCCTTGTGGTCTCAGTTCAGTGGGTGTGGTCAGACTAGAGGTTACTGGCAGCATGGACAATGTTGAGGTATTATTTTTTTTTAATTTCATACAGTGCATAAATGCATACATGAATGTCCTCGAGCTCTTTTCTTAGAGAGTCCCAGAGCTGGCACTCATCTCGGAGCAGCAGTTGGGACCTGAAGGCTGTGCAAGAAGACTGATGGCCATGTCTAAAGAGAGGGCCTGTGGAAAGTTTCGCCAGAGAAATGTTACTAATGTCAGAGTCTCCCCGTCAAACAGCGCTGGTGGTTTCCCAGCGGCCTCTTCAGGGGGGTCGCTGAGATCTGCAGCTCTTTGGGGCCAGACGCTGCCGGGCATGCTGGTGGATGTGCAGGTGTATTTTAAGCATTTCCTCTGGAAGTGCTCTAGAAACAAGGAACGCCGAAAAGTCAAAGCTGCCTTCTCCAGGAGGCAGCAGCTAATCAGAGGCGTCGGAATTCTGGCCTTTAAACTGCGTTTAAAAGAAGCCTTTTCCGGTCGCTAACGAATTGTCTGATTTGGGGCCCCAACAGTGATGGTCAGGCCGCTCTCCTCGAGGGCGAGCACCGGGAAACCTTTTTCCGTTCTCTTCCTGAGTTCTGGAGCTCGCAGCAGAAGCAAGGGCCAACCGCCGTAGGCTCCCGGTCCCGACGGCAGCTGCCAGCCGGCCTCCCGCAGCTACGGCAGTATCGCGGGGCAGCCGCAACCAGGCGCTGTCTCCGCGGCTGCCGGCGGAAGCCGCCTGCCGCTAGATGGCGCTCGCCGCCAAGCAGAGCCTGAGGGCGCCGGGTTGCCGGGCCCGGAAGCGGGGCGGGGTAGCCCCATGGCCGCCCCTTTACTCTTGCCCAAGGGGCCTGCGTTTATTTTTCAAGCAAGTACTTAGGATTTTGACAAATGCGGGTGAGCGCCCAGAGATTTTCAACCACGGAGAGTCGCAAGGCATTGGAGCGCCCTGGCCCGTGTTCCCTCCTCCTCCTTCAGCCCCCTTGGGAAAGAACGCCACTGCCATTAACGGCGGGCGAGTGGCGGGAAGAGCTTTCTGCAGCCCTCAGCCGCGTTTTGGACAAACCCACCCCGCCCTCTTCGCCTGAGCTGCCTCAGGCAAGTATCGGCTGCGGCGTTTACTGACAAGATGTGTTCAAGTAATTACGCCACTAAATGACAAACACCCCCTATGACGCACTTGAAGTCTCCCTCGACCGCTAGATTGTGCGGGTTATTTTTAATTACAGTACAGAAGGTGGTAAATCAGAACAGCATAAAAACATTTTTTAACCCACTTTAAACAAATTTTAGTCGTGTAAGCATGACATTTTACACTACAGAAATGTTTAACTCATTTGGGAGTTTTTCCCCCCGCTTGAACAGAACAGCCTTAGTAGTATCTGGTTTTCAGCTCGCTGGGAGAGAGAGAATTTCCTAGGAATGCAGGAAGTTATTCGGTGTGTGGTTTATGGGGATGTTCACTGGTAATATTTATCATCTTAAAGCATTTTTTGCTGTCTAGTCTGGAGGGCAATTCTAGCCAGGGACTTTGGGGAGTCTACTCAGTTTATTTTAGTGATTGCAATATTTTTGCAAGCTCCATACTACTCATTAGAGAAAACAACAAAACCAAAATGAACTTTAAAGTGGTTGGAACAGGAGAGAAAACAGGACCAGCTTGCTTTCGTGACTGAAGTCAAAAAGGAGAAATGGAAGGAGAGGAACACTGTAGCAATGTTCCAGAATGTAGTAGTTTTAATTTTCTTAGCATTAAACTAAGGCTTCAGGGAACTGATTCAACCTTTCTGATAGACATCATTTAGTGTCAGAAATTTGAGATAAAACTGAGTTTGTGTGGGAGGAAAATGGAACTTTAACTCAAGAATGTTTCTTATAAATTAGGATAACTGAGCAGAACAGGAGCAAGGACCCACTTCTAATAGTTATGGTTCTGCTGAAACTGTTTTTCTGTAAAAGCAAAGGCAAAAATATCAATTAGATCTATTTACAGCAACTGAGTTTGGAATCAAAATAATTGCCTTGAGACTGAAGTGCAGCTGCAACACACATTCCAGATGTGAAATGTAACTGTGTTGAGTCTGACCTTATTTTCTGATTTTAAACCCAGAACTGGTCAGGACTGGTTAAGTGAATAAATTCATACTGTCCTCTGAATTAATCCAGTGCAGAGGTGCTGTCACGTTCCCCAAATAATCAGATGTGTTTTGGGAAGAGGTGGGGGGACATAACTCCCTGCCAAATTAAAGTTCACCCAGGGAAAGATCGTCCCCACTTGGGTCTGGGAGGTAGGAAACTGCTGCATATTTGCTCATAAGCTTGTATGCTTACAAGATCTTAATTTGCATTGCAGTTTGACTTTCAACTCAGCAACAAGTTATCATCTCACTCCTCTGGATCATGCTGCAATCTTCAGGCAAGGAAGCCCAGCAGGAATCCCCCCTACTGCTTCTGGGAAGAGCAACCAGGTGTGTGCTGCCTCCTGCTGCACTTCCTTTGCAGAAAATCTGTGCTTCCCACCCGCCTTTTTTTTTTCCTCCCATAGTTCAGGTAATTTTTGTATTAGACTACTGGGAGACATCCTGTGGGCAGCTTAGTGAAAACAAAAAGCAATAAACCAAAAGAGCCTGTAGAAACGCTAAGTTTTGCCACTTTCCTCAGGCATCTAATGAGACCTTATGTTTGCAAGAGCGTTGAACACAAGCATTCCCACGACTCTCCCAGCTTCCTTTCTAGCAGAAAGTGATGATGAGTGAGTATCTGTTTTTCACAGTAATTTTTAAAGGAAATTGGATATGCTGTCCTATGCTTAATGCTTATTTCAAACTGAGCCTATTAGTCAATCTAATTAAACTGAAAAATATAATTATCTGTTACTCTTTCCTGAGCATAGCTGGACAGAAATAACGCAAGCATTAATGTGCATCCACAGTCTACCACGATTTTTTTTACCTATCAGAAATGGTTTTCTTTAAAATTCCAGACAACTTGATTCTTCCAAAGTATCTTTTTACCTCTATTTTGGGCATCTGATTGAGAGATGCTGAATGGGTCAGATTCTCAAAAGTGCAAGCATCTCATTCCTCAGGAACAAAAAGTCAGGCTCCTTTGAGAGGCCTTTGTTTTGAACGCCAAATTCAGTGAGTTTTCCATAGAAGGCAGCCTGGGCTTAATGCAGACATAGGACAAAACTAGAATTCATTAGGTTAGGGAGAACTACACAAAATCCTCCAAAAATGACTGAACTGTAATTTATTTATTTCTAACTTGTGCTATCAGATGTCAGTTTCTTATAACAAGAAATTATTTATTTTGGCATGAGACAATGTACTGTGTCTCCCTTCTGTGAAAATGTCAATGCTGCCTCAGCATCACTGAGGGCTCAGAGGAGCAAGGGTAGATAGTAGGCAGCCTGAGAGACATAATGTCCAGAAGGGTAGACTGAGCCATTTTGAGCACTAATGAACAGTCCACGAAGAGGAAGAAGAATTCCTACAAGAACTAGACCAGGTCCTCACATTACCTACCCCATTAGCAGAAAATGCCAAACAAGTCTGAGATGTCCCCTTAGATGGTGTTAAACATTAACTTTCTGGTAGATACCCAGGCTAGTTTGTAAGGTGTATAATGCTTGCAAGTCCACCAAATATCATCCCGAGATAAAAAAAGATGTTACAGAAAGGAATGGCAGTGTTCATCTTTGAATAAACAAGATTTTAAAATTTGCTCTTTAATGTGTCAGAAACAGCTGTTTAAACTTTCTATAAGCTTGAACTTTCAATAAGGATATACCAGGGACTATATAGGAAATGGCACAGAGAATAGTGGAGTGGTAACAGGTTAGAGCAGGGGTAGCAGGTCTAGTGGATAAAGTGTGGAGTGTTATTGTTGTTTGAGACATAGCTGAAAAATGAGTACAGCATGAGAATTACCATATGTACTTGTTTCATGGTAACTTTGGAGACAGGATTTAATTAACACTCTCCATATAATGCTTTTGCATGAATGAGTGTCGGGTTTGGGCATGAGATTACTCAGCAGTGCTACCAGAAAGTCGGGATGGTTCTGGGTCTCTGTTTTCCTATGTCTGTGTTGTGAGCTGTGTGAATACTTGATTTTCTCAGTCCAAAAAAGAAAACAAAATTAACATCAGATTAAGAACCTTTACATGACTGCACAGAGAATTTATTCCTGTAACCTATCTGTCACAGTGACTATGTGACTTCAGCGGTAAGGCTCAGTAAAAGCACAAGAGAGTATGTGAACAGTGATCTATCCTCTCCTGCTTTTCAGAGACACAAGTTGAATTAAGATGACTATTTTAAAAATAATTATTATTAATTCTTGCCCGTGGACCAGCCCTCCCTGAATTTCTCTAATGACTTTTTGACTTTATCTATGCTTTTGGCCTGGCGCTGCAGCCTGTGACAAAATAATTATGCACTATGTGAAGAAATACCTGCTCTCTCCTCCTAATCTGACACCTGATAATTTCAGAGGGTGCCCTGTAGTTTTTGTGTGGTGCTGTGCAGTGGATAATCATTACCTCATCATCTCTTCAGCACCATGCATTTTTTGTAGCCTAGCTCGTTTGTCTTTTCCCAACCTGAAGAATTCTTACCTGTTTGATACTCTCTCATACGGAATCTGTTTGTTGCTTTGGACTGTCCTTACTGCCTTAATCTCTGTTTTTCAATTTCCACCCACCCTGAGGTGAAAGGACCAGACTACATGCAAAGACTTATCCATCAAAGACATTTTTTTTTTGTCAAAATGTGAATAGATTATAACCTTATTTTGATTTGTTTCTGGACAGGTCTGATAAAATTAAAGGCTTCGAGTCACAAAGTGGGAGAGGTAGTTGTGATATTCCTTTTATATATGTGTGTATATATATACACACACACACACCCCTCAGGTGTCAGGACAGCAGGACATGAGGGCATAAGGAAATCTGAGTTTAGATTGTTTCTGCTTACCTTTGACAACTGAACTAGTGCTGAAATTACAGACTGATCTGAATAAAACCTGTCTTGGTTTAGCTGCTCAGAGCTCTTTGATAGCCATGACAGTAGGGACTGAACCCCAACCATTTTTCACTTCCCAGGTGTGTGCTTTGGCACTTGATTAGGGAAATAATTCCTTGCTCATGTGCTTCTCTGCACACCTTTGCTATGAACAGCAAATACTGAAATGCCCTTAATGGCTATCAGTTTATTNAGCAAATACTGAAATGCCCTTAATGGCTATCAGTTTATTTCCTTGCCTAAGTTTGGACACAGGACTTCAGAATCCTAATGATGCAGGGCTGTTTTATCAAACCACTGCAGTTGCTGAGGGTACAACTGTGAATTACTGAGCTGATACTACACCCACCTAAGGAGTGCTGGAAGCAGCTGTTCAGGAGTAGGACCTTTGTGGTAAAACAGTTGTGGCACTGGCCTTGCTTTGGCTCAGAAAAATTTCTTTGGAAGTTGAAGAGGATTCATTGCTGGAGCTCAGCCCAGCTGCCCACACATTCCTTCAGGCAAAGGTGCCTTTCATTGATCAAAGAGAAGACAGACATTTCCTAGACAACACTTGGGTAGCAGAGTGCCTGGTAGCTTGGAACTTTCTCTTCAGCTTGAAAACTAAAGATAAAATTTTTGCTGAGTGTGGAGTTTCTGGTTCAAGCAACACACAGCTTCTATGATATTTCTGCATTAGTGCATAGCCCTCCTCATCCTTCTCCCTGCTGTTGGGACCCTCCCTTCTGCTCCCAGAAACACAGCCACAGAGATCCCTTACAATAAAGAAGAAAAGACACCTTTTTAACCTGTTGTCAACAAAGGGTCTATTTTAATTGTAACAAATCTTTTAGATGGGTGTAATTAGAGACAGCTTTGCTGACTTCCATTGGGCTTAATTAGACAGGGATTGATAGGCAACTGACTCTAGCCAGTACCTCTTCTGCACTACTCTTACTGCCTGGAAATATTCAGCCACAACACTCAGTGCTGCTTTCTGGCCTCTTTTAGGCCTGGAGGTTTTCACAAAGTGCCTGTGCTTGATTGCAGTTCTCCTCACTAACAAAGAGCTGTTTCTGTACCAGCATGCCTGGATGATCCCCTAGTCACCCTAGCCAGCATAGCAGATGCTAGGTCTTCCAGTTCCAGTTCTACTAGTTCTCCCAATAGTCTTTAGTAACAAGACCATAAACATAAATCAGTGTTTGCAGCATGAAAAATGTGCTGGCAGTTGCCTTTCCACTTCAGAAAAGGTTTGCATTTGTGTTTAAAAGAGCAACCTTGTCTGCACACCCAACCACCAATGCAATGTCACAGGTTGCTTGGGGACACAACATTTGACCTGTATGTGACTCAGAGTTCATCTGCAGTGCAAGAGAAGCTCGCTGAGGTTTGCGCATCCCCCTGACACACACCCTCAGGTCATAGTGATTCATATCTCAGCATCTGCTCTACTGTCCCTAACTTGGCAGATGCATCTAGGCAGTGTTGCAAGGTGCATGTTGCTCTTTTCCTTTGCTAAGAAAACCCATGCTAAAATAATATGGATCTGAATGTAGTATAGGTGAGCAGTGTGAGCTGGTCTGGAATCAGTGCTCTATGGAAACATCTGAAAAACAGTATGCTAAGCTTACAACGATTGCTTCCTATATTTCTTCCATTATTAATAAAAGTCTATTCTAATTCAGACATTTGAAATATATTCCTTCCCACTGAATCACCTTTAAAAAGTTGCTGAGAAACTGAAATGAGCACTTCAGGGATAAGACTCATAGCTTAGGCATAGCCATGGCAAAATCATGTTGCCAGCTACCGTGTGCTATTATTTCAGCCTCCAAAAGTGTTTTCTCTCACTACAGGTACATGTTGAGATTAATCTTGGAGGCTGATGTAGATGCCTCATAGGACTA
>VWYK01054969.1:0-30221 GCA_013399775.1 Semnornis frantzii
AGCTTGTGCAAATGCTGCAAGAGGAAAACACGGCCAGAAATAACTCACTAGGATCATTTAAAACCCCGTACACCTCATTTCTATGCAGTTTTCAGGGGCTTTCTGGATGAGGTGACACAAACGGCTGTTTGCTGGGGACGCATCTACGAAATCTACATCAACTTTCACTAGCTGAGTGTGTGTCTGCCTTTGGAAGGAGGTTGGAAAAGAGACAAGTGGGATACTGAAATGGAAGGCTGGCATAAGGAAATAGTTACACAGTTAATATTATCCACCACACACCAGGCATCAAGAGGTGACTAAGATCATAGAATCATAGAATGCATGTTTCAAGCTGAAAAAAAAAAAACAGTGAAGGAAAAAGACCCATCCAGGTCAGGGCTGAGACAATGCATTGAACTGACTGGTTGGTTGGCACCAACGCCCATGTGTGATGGGGCACTTGCATTACAGGAGTAGTACTTCCCAGGAATCAATATGATAAAATGATCATTCGACCAAAAAAATGAAGAGAAAAAAAAAAAAAAGACAAGATGCAAGTACCTGGCTAGACAGACCACAGACCTGATGCTATGAGCTGGTTCTTTATCATGAAAATCTGGGTTGCCTGGGGTTTCCTAATGACTCGAGTTGCTGTCTTCTGGCTCCCAGCACTTCTCCCATCACAGACTTCATCCCCTACCTCCTCACATACAACAGCCCTTGCCCTATACAGGAGAATTGCCTTGGTCCCCTCAAAAGATTCATTTCCAGTGCTTTCCCAGCTTTCAGAAATCCTTCAAATCCTTCACTGGGAGCATGCTCAAAAGCCACACCCTTCTCTGTCCCTACAGTCTTAACAGCCTCTAAAAGATGATCTGATGTAGCTTTCTTATGCTCATATGTCTCGACAGAGAATTAGCCAATAGCTAACAAAGCACAGCAGGTAGCACCTGCATCAGGCAGCGTAAGCCATAACACCTCTGTACTATGAGAAACCTCATCCAGACTCTCAGGAAAAGTTATGATTTTTGTTACTGCTTTTATCTCAACTCACCAGCTACCCTAAGGTTACAGGGCAAAGGGGAACACCTTCAAGCAAACAATCAAGAGAGGGCATTCAAACCACCCTGTGGTTAAAGATGGTCACTGAGACCACGATGAGAAAGACATGATGAAAATTATGAAGTCAAGGACAAAGCGACCACCTAGAAAACAGATCATGTAATAGCAAAACAAACCAACAAGCACCCCCTCATGCTGAATGCACTTTTCTGTCCAGTAGCATCTTATAAGACAGAGAGATTGAAGAGCTGGTGCTTAACCTGCTCCTGGAGACTTGCCCAGTTTTCATATTGCTCAGCACCCCGTGCATAAAAGGGCAGCAGTGGTGATGCTCCTGGTGAAATCCTGCTGGCCAAGCTATCTGGCAGGTATAACTAAAAAAGCCATTTTTAGAAAATATTGCCTTTTTATAGCTTATCTGAGTGCAGACAGCTGCCTCCATCTCTAGAAATAGCAGGATTTAACAGCCATGTTTGCAGGGACAGATTTTGAAGGCTCCATCTTCTAAGAAACAACCTACACATCCAGAAACAGGAGGCCAGATTTGTTTTGATACTGGAACCCCCTTCCATATGCTCAGCGTGCCCACGGATTTGCAAAAACCCTGCTCTGAAAATGGGATGTTCATTCAGCAACAGGCAACAAG
Organism: Semnornis frantzii; assembly: GCA_013399775.1. Taxonomy (NCBI): domain Eukaryota; kingdom Metazoa; phylum Chordata; class Aves; order Piciformes; family Ramphastidae; genus Semnornis; species Semnornis frantzii. Next base: position 1,691 of record VWYK01054969.1, read on the forward strand.
CAACTTGCATTTGCCTTCCTACAGCGTCTGTTCCTAGCACAACCAGCAGCAAAGCAGCACACAATTGGGCTTGGTAGTGCCTTGTGCTGGAAATCATTTCCAAAGTGAAACAGTGGTGGAGAACAGCACTAAACATGGAAAAACAAGACTAATAAGTTAAGTATCCAGCACTTACAGCTGAATAGCACCTCTCTGTTGCTCCTCTTTGGATGGAGTGAGCCAAGATCACACTGCAAATGTTGTTAGGATTTGACTGAGGTGATAGAGGGGGAGCTACGGGATGCATTTCCAGGTCAGTCCCACAGCTACAAACTCCAATACCATGGGCCTGTAGCTGCCTCTTCAGCCACCTCATCTCTATCATGTTTGCAAGCATGATGGTGATAATGCTCTTTTCCTACCTTTTAGCAATAACAAGCCTTTTCAGATCAAAAGTGCCAAATTCCCATGAATTAAAACTGGAAGAGCTGATGCTAAGGATGGAAATGGCTCGTAATTGCAATAACTCCTCGCAAAATTTCCATGGCACCACCTTTTACTAGCAACAGTTGGACCAGTGTTTCTACAGCATCTTCCTCATGAGTTTTTTTCATTAAAAAACCCAAAAAAAAACACCCAAACTGAATGAAGGGGTACTAAAGATAAGGACCTGCTGCGAAATGACCAAAATTCCCATGCAAACAACCCATTAGCAGTGTTCAAATGCAATTTAAATTACTAGTTGTTAAAGTGCTCCTCAATTTCATGGTAAGTTTCCAAGGAAAATTACATGCTATGTACTATTTAATTGATTGTTTTCTACTTAACATCTATTTATTCCCTCCTCCTGTCCTTTCCTTAATTTCAGGGGATGATAATGACTTTTTAGGGAGGAAAGGGGAACAGCTAATGAAGTTGAAGAGGGATTTACCTGAAGAGCAAGGATGTAGGAGGGAAGTGGCTGCCAAAGATGGGCAGCTTCACTGGAACTTCTCCTTTCGGTATTTTTTCACAGTAGGGGTGTAAGACAGCACAGCACAGGGTCTCCTCTCCTCACCACAGTCAACTAAGCTTTCAAAACCTGATGTTTCTTTAAAACATAGTCATCCCTTCCCTGACACATCAAGCAACAAACAACTGGGGAGCCTTACGCTCAGTTAACCACTAGAAGATGGTGATAAAGGAACAAAAGCATCTTGTTTTCACTTCCCCGGCATGCTAGTCCTTGAACCAACACACTCACCAGAGGCAGTTATTCTCCTTTGGGAGATCTCATCCCAAGTGCAAATACTTCATTCCCAGGAGCAAATTCCCCTCTCAAAGTTGACTGAAGAATTAGACTCGAATGAGACCTCCTGCTGTTTCCAACAGCTGTTTCACAGGAATGTGCATTATAAAGCTAATAACGACAGACGTTGCTCAAAAGCCTGCACTCAGCTTCTGGGAAGGAGCAGCAATACAATAAGGTAAAATGCCATCGGGAAATACCTAAAGGAACAAGAGGTGTTGGGATCACGTCACACATCAGGAACATGTAACAACTTTATGAAATACTCAATTCAACTTGGTTTGCCCTTGAAGTAACCAATGCAGAAATATTTTGTGCTCAGAAAAGTATGACTTTATTAGAGTAGGGAGGTGGGTTTCACAGTACCACTTGGCTGCAAAATGCCTTCTGTCTGCAGGAGCTGAACACAAACCATCATCTAGAATCCGGAGATTTGCACTTTTTCCCCAATCTACCATATCGTGCTTCAGTTTCTACACCTCCACACCAGGATAATGCAACTTTCCTCAGCCTGCAGGCCCAATTTCAGTGTTTAAGGGCTCTAAAACCTTTGTTGACAAAAATGTGAAGTATCAGATGTGTAGAGACATCCTAGGCCTGTAATCGTGTCTTGACCTCATTCCCTCTGCACCCACATGTGCTAGCCCCTTGCCATCTGGGGTAGCTTTTCTCACCTATTGTGGGGCAAATACACACATAGAGCACATTAAATCTCCTCACAGCACCCAAGTCACACAGTGATAGTGTCACCACTTCATATCCTCTGCAGTGCCAGCCCTGGATCGATTGGTGCAACAGTCTGAATAAATGATGGGCTGTGAACCAATCCTCCTTACATGGGAGCTAAAGAAAATCCTCTGTGTTTAATACATCATTAGAAGTGATCAAGAGAGGCTTAAGAAAGGCAGGCATGGAGCTCTCTGAGCATGCTCAAAGGCAAGTGCCACGGAAAGTTTCTTGGACTCAAGTGTTTACATGGTGCCAGGCTGAAGGAAGAATAATCTTTAGACAGCTGTATTTACAGGTTGGCCCTTAATGGCTTTCTTCTGGAGCTGAAGAAAATCTGCAATGGATCCTGGCTGGCATCAGTGACCATCAGATCTGCCCAGGTCCTGGAGAAATACCAGATGAAAAGCCCTGACAGACTGCAGCCCTGGCTGTAGGCACTCTCCATCCTCTAGAGCTCCCCCATCCTGCCCAGCACCCATCTAAGGGAGCACAGGTGGTACATGGGGAGGTCACCCTTCACAGTCCATCCAGCTCCCAAGTCACATCCTCGTAGCAATGAGATGTTGCAAGAGAAGGACTGGCACATGAAGATGCACGGCCCAAATGTGCTTCCTCAGGCGTGCCAGAGCAGCACTGCCTGGAGCCCTGGGTCATGGCCACGAGATACTTGCTCATTCTTGTGTTCCAACGAGCAGCCTGTCCTGGCACATGGGAAAGGGAGGAAACTGCGAGAAGAACAGAACATCATAATTTACAGTCCCATCAAGGTGTCCCCAAAACAGCAAGCTTGACTATACACAGCTGGAGAAGCCCAGACGTGCCATATCCAAGTGCCACCAGAAGCAGAGACTGATCCAGGGCATGACTGAGCAAGGCAAGCACTGCACCGGGAGAAGACATCACCCATCACACAGGGCCACACATGCAAATGCAAAGGCAAAGCACAGTGCATGAGGAGCAACATGGACTACCAGCTTGCTGCCTTCGACAGCTCGGCACCACCACACACAACAGAGGACAGCTGGCTCCTTGGCAAATTGCTGAGCTAAGGCTTCAGGTGCTGCAGTGCTTTGTTTTCCAACCCATCACCTGCAGTGCCCGTTCAGGAAGTACACTTTTCAGCACAGAAGTGCATTGCTCATGCACTGCTATGAAGTTCAGCCAGGCCCTGACTTGAAGAGCTGCAGTAATCCAGGTAGCTTGTTGAAACAACAAGGATTAAAATGCAACTAAAATCCTGAAAACTCCCAACACATTCCACCTGCAGGAATGGACTCCAGTAGTCCCTTCATCACCTTTTGGGACTGAGTGCTTTCAAACTCACATGCTATCATTGTGCAAACTAAGCTAAGTATCTTTCCCTGCCCAGAACAACCAAGCCAGTTTTAAACCTCAAGGACTAAATGTCTGGAAAACCAAACCTCACACTGAGTATTAATTCCTATTTAAAAGGGAGGGGGGGAAAAAAAAAAAATCAACAAGATAAAATCTTTCTAACAAAGGTGTTACATTTAAAACAAGGAGAGGATGATTAAAATGGCGTTTGAGTCAGCCCAACAGTATCAGTCAGCTGAAAAGATAATAGACATCAGGAGGAACTGTGAAGGGTTTTTCACCAACGCCCCCACCCAAGCAACAGGACAAAGTGCAGGGCTTTCTGTCCGAGGCACAGGGCTGGCTGCTATGCAACCCCCTGAGCAGCACTAAAAGCACTCTATACGTGTTACATGCTCCAAATGACAAGAGGAATGCGCGACTGTGGATCCCCGCTCCAGATTCCTCAGCATAGTTTCAGCTGCCATGAATAAAACAGGAAGCAGAACATCTTTCAGGTTCCCCCCATGCCCCTGACTGTCTGGATGAACTACAGTTTCCTTTCAGGAAAGGGAAGGGGGGGAAAAGAAGAAAAAAAAAAAGAGACAAGTAGTCAGCTGAATATCAGACAGATTAAAAACTTCATACTAAGGAAAAAGAAAGAACAGGAAAAAACAGACACCAAACCTTCATCCAGTTACAGCAGCTAAACATCTTCAGTCCCCAGCAAAACAGAGTTAAATATTAAGAGCAGAGAGAAATATCTGCACATTATGCAGCCTTTTTAGCACATCCTCACTGAAACAGAAGTCATACTTCAGCTATATTTTATTTGCTGACCACATGCACATATATTCATTAAACTCCACAGTGCATTAAGCAGTAGAACTGAGAGGAAGAGCATGACTGAATGGGAACTGGATTAAATTTTATTTATACCTAGGCCTGAAGAAACATTTTGCCTTTGAGGGTAATCCACTAAGCCAACTTGCCCTGCTACAGAGGGCTTCATGGGGTCCCTTGCTGTTGAGTGGAGATCCACACGCCTGCCTTCACCAGCCACACGCACACAATTTGATGCAATCCATCTGACTAAACAAAACCAAATCCCAAATCGCTTGCTAAAGCAGCATCGATGCACTTACCAGCATCCAGACAAGCCCCTTCACTGACACGCTTCCCTCTCCAGCAGATCAAATTTGGAACAAGGTCCAGGAGCAAGAGAGAACTGAAAACTGACCACAACAAGCTTCCAAAACAAGAAAGGAGGGGGGGTGGGGGGAACCTTACTACAGGAATTCAAATCCTGCTTCCACCAGACCCTGAGTCACCTCCCCTCTCTTGCAATAGATCAGAGCAATGGGTAAACATTTCCAAATATGGAGATCAAAACTCCAAAGGATGTCAAAAAAAAAAAAAAAANNNNAAAAAACCCCAAAGGATATAAAAAAAAAAAAAAAAAAAAAAATCACCCTTCTCTCCCTGGCTTTGGCAGAGGGATGACTTGCCCCTTTGGAGCCTGAGCCGAGTACATCATTGTTGCTGTCCTACACACAGCCTGAACATAGGCCACGCATCACCATCTTGACCTAAGCTTTGGAGGCTCCTGGCTCAATAGATGACACTGCATCTCTGCCCTTTGCCAGAGATTCACAGGCAGATGAAATGGGGGTAGCTCTTGTCCCTCAGCTCATCAGCATAAAACCTCTTAGAACTATTTTTTGAGTGCTCCTTGAAGGTAGATAGGCAAATTCAGACAGTGTTTATAGTGACATCAACTCAGCACCAGAGAAGGCAAGGCTCAGCCACGAGTCCCATTAGAAGGTTCCACTGCCAGCTCCCACACCAGCTGCTCTCCCATGACCTAAATCGTCTAGGTGGCACTTTGCAAAAAGTGTGTATTTGATTTTGATTGATATTTAAAAAAAAAAAAAAATCAAACAAACATCTCAGCACAGCTCTGCAGATCATTCTGCAGGGAGACTGAGCCCCAGGACTCATCGGTCCCTGATGGGAATGGGACATGCAGGACAGATAGGAACAGAAGAGCACCCAGGCTGCCCACCCCTGGTAGAGGGGCTTCAGAGTCAATTTGAGAGTCAGAAGGGCACAACCTCCTTCAGAGCCTGCCTGCACATGGGAGCAATACACCCATGCCACTGCTCCCACGGGCATTGCTCCTCACACAATAGCCAACCTGCAGGCAACAAGGAGGTGACTGCGCCACAGCCTCTTGGTAGCTGCAGCTCCAGGAGCGGGCAGCCTCTCAGGAATGTGCAAATCAGGACGTTTTCAAGGGGAACAGGCTGCCGAGGCAATAACCAGACCAGTGATTCCCCAGCACCACCCACAAGATGCTATTGAATTTATAGGGAAGGAATTCCAGAGCTGACTCTGCCCATGTATGGCCAAAACAAACTGTGAAAAAGTACAGCACAGCTGGCTTTCACTGAACTGAAGAGCAGGCTTCGGAGGAGTTGAAACCCTGCAGTGACAGGGGCTGCACAAATACCTCCAGGAACCAGGCAGAGGTCAGGGCCCCATGGCAGCATGAGTTTAGCCCAGATATCACAGGTGACAGAACACACACAAACCTTTTCTGCAGAGAGAAACAAAGCTTTCTGCATTTTAAAATAAGAAGGACATTTAACTCAGTGATTCCTCAGTATCAATGCAAAAAAATACACACTTGTCGGGCAGCACCAGAACATGTCCATTACACTGCTAGTTAAAGGCAGCTCTGAAGAGCCAATAGTCCAAGTAACACTAAATGAAACACCAGACCAATGCACTGCAGGCTGGGACTAGCTCTCCATGGGAGCTGATCCATTATTTTTCTGAAAACCCACTAAAACCTCCCCCAGAGCTATGTGCCTCAGGCAGCAGCTGTGCCACCAAGAACATTCTCCATGTTCAGAAATGGAGATGAGCTGACTGCACAAGTCTTATGAGGGACAGCTGAAGGAAGTGGTGTTGTTCAGCCTGGAGAAAAGGAGGCTGAAGGGAGATCTTCTCACTCTCTACAACTACCTGAGATGAGGTTGTGGCAACGTGGGGGTTGGTCTCTTCTCCCTAGTATCAAGGTGTAGGACAAAAGGAAATGGCCTCAAGTTGCACTAGGGGAAGCTTAGATTGGATATTAGGCAAAATTTCTTCACAGAAAGGTTGTCAAGCCCTGGAACAGCCTGCTCAGGGAAGCGGTTGAGTCATCATCCCTGGATGTATTTAAAAGATGTGTAGATGCAGTGCTTAGTGACATAGTCATGGACTTGCTGAGCTGGGTTAATGGTTGAACTCTATGATCTTAAAGGTCTTTTCCATCCTAAGCAATTCTATGATCATATGTTTGGAGCACACAGTTCTCAGAAGTAGAAGATGCTCCAAAACCAGGGTAAGAAGGCTCAGGTTTTACAAACGGATTCAGTTTTCCAGCATCTTGCAGAAAACAGTTCCCAAGGTATTAGTTTTTTGCAAGGACAAACAGTGAGCTGAAGTAGAGAACAAGTCGAGTTAGGGAACAAAACCACAGTGGAGGAGCACTGCAATAGCAAATCCCCAGCCCGAGCATGCTCTGGGCTCCCACAGCATGAACAGATTAAGGTTCTCTTTAACAGTTAAATGTCGCTACCTCGCCTGCCCTGCCAGCGGGGAAATATTAGCTGTGTCAGCTCGAGAGGCAAAGGGCTTACCAAACCAGAGAGGAATGCAGGATGCAGTGACACACGCAGTGGAGACAGGGAAACTAAACCCAGGGGAACGCAAGCCGCTAGTGCTGCCTCTGCCTTTGTACCGGGGTCAGGCAGGGCACATTTTACAGCTCCTGGGGTTGAAACCTGGGACTAACGGCTTCGTGACCTTAGAGGGACACTCGTGCCAGACACAAATATAACTGTTAGAGGGGCTGGGAGCTCGGGGGGCTGAGCGCACAAGGACAAGTAGGTTCCTGGCTCCTGGCAGACTGCCCAGCACTGCAATAAGCACAGGCTGTACCCATCAGATCGGGAACGAGTGCATGTCTCCTCCAAGCAGCATTTGCTGATGAGAGACCCACCATGTGGCTATCCCCCCAGATGCACCTTCTTGGGGATTAGGATCTCCTCTCAGTTTCCCAGATGAAATGATATTATATCCTCTCCCTTGCTACTGTGCTTACTTTAAAAAGAGGTAGCTAAGCATGAGCTGGGGTTCTGCATCTCTGCTTCAGAGCATCTTCCACCCCAAACGACACAAACAAATCAGGAGTGGGCAAATCCATGAACAGCCACAGTCTAACCAGGAGCTCTCTGCTACGAGTCCCTCTCCTTGACACAGTCCTAATCTTGAAAAGCAAAATCTTGAGGGCATGGGAATAAAATCCAACTCAAGCCTCCTGCACAGCAGTGCAAGTCATTATCAATCGGCCATCAGTCAAGCATGACTAATTTAATTTAAATTACATTACATAAGTGGGATGACTGAGAATATTTGATTCATAAAAATGTCTGGAAGGGGCAGAGAGCACAATTTGTGTGGCATATATAACACAGGGACTGCTGCAGCACCCAAGGAACACAGACCATGTAATGCGGACAGCAAGGAGCAAGGGATACGCATATGCACGCATGCACCACTACACGCACGTATGTCTCCTCCCCCAACACACACAAAGGTAGACCTAGCATTTGCAAGCTGAAGTCCTGTGCAGCCAAAGGTTTAGCACAAATGTTTGTGACAGTTCCACTTCACAGGCAAAGGCAAAAAATGGGTGTAGAGGAATAAATATAGAAAGAAGTCAGGCAGGCAAAGCAGGTGCTGGCTTGTAAAACCTTGGCCAGAAAGGCTCCACAGGAGGTTGAATCTGGTAGTTTTGCAACAGCTCCACAGAGTGACAGAAGAGACAGAAAAAGAAAAAAAAGAGAGAGAACATGAATGCAAATGCATTCTTTTCTTGCCATATATAGTATATACAGACAGTTGGTGCACACACCCCCAAGCTCTCACATGCCGCGTAGTACATATAGATATGTGATGCGCATCTTTGTTTCCATGTGCCCAGATCTGTGCAGCCTGTGCATATGTATGTGCACTTGTCATTGTTCCCCACATCACCTATCTGGGCACGATGTCACAACACACTGCTCAACAGAGCGTGTCAAAAGCCTCAGCACCTTAGTCTGGGATGACTTCTGAACAGTCACAGCCTCTCTCTGCTCAGCCCTTCCCCACCAAAGCCTCTGGGTGTAAGCACCACCAGGGAACCACCAGTTTGTCATGTCTTTTCCAGTGATTCCACTCCCTTCTCCTAATGGAATGTGGAGAGGATGTTTCTGTTTTGGGTTCGGTGTTGTTTTCTTACATTGCAGAGAACCACAAACAGGATGCCACGGTCAGAAAAGCCACAGGACCTTCAGAGAAGTTGTCCCCTGTTCCTGTGAAACGTGCTTACGTACCAATTGCACAGCCTTGCTAGCAGGGCAAACTCAGAGCAGGACTTTTGGAGACACAGGGTTCTGCCCAGGGTCACAGATCTGTGGTTCCTTCCCAGCTCTGCAAAGAGAGAGACATATCAGTGTGACATATGCCAGATAGTCCTGTGACAGCTCCTCTCCAAAACTTGCATTTTAACCCACAGCTTCTGGGAAACGCAGTATTTTCCTCGGCAGCCTTCTTAAACAGAAGCTTTCATACTCCTGGACTCTTTTTGGTAACCCCCAAAAGAGGCCATCGCCTCCATGAACTGGGCCAATGAGCAGCACCCAGTGTCAGATGTCACAGCTTTGCTGATAATTTGCACCTCCTCAAACTGCAGTTCCTTACTGCTCTTAATGTCCCTGAGAGCAGAGAGGTAAAGGAAGATGTAAAATGAGGATTAAAGTGGGAGAACAGAGTGAATCTCTCACTCAACTCTCTGACAACAGGCACAGCAAGGGAGCTAGGAGACATTATTAAGTTTAGTTTGAAGCTCATGGGGTTTACCACCACCACAAGCAAAGCTACATCACCATCCAGTTCACCAGCCCTACACTCCAGCAATGTCTTTTCTCTGAGGAGCTCTGCCTAATTCCCACTGGAGACTGCCTCACCCTACCCTGCCACTGCAACACAGACATGACCCTTTCTTGAAGTGACCAACTCAGTGTCATTTATTCCCTCTGCAGAAAAGGAAGGTAGAACAGAGGGGACAGATAGGCCGCACACCATCATCTTGCATGTGGCATGTCAGGACACACATCGGGGTGCATCCCATGGAGATAGGCAGCATCTGAATTCCACACTCCTTCCTGCCCCCACCAGCCCACAGCCAACATCCTACCCCAGACATGCTGGTTGCTCTGATGGCCCTATCTCTGCTCATGGCAAGCACAAGCTTGCTTTGTCATTGCTGCTCAGCACACAAAGTTACTTCTGTCTGCTGCTGCAGTGGTGGAAATGCCCAGTTCAGGCTTGCATTTGTGGGTGCCTGTAAGCCTACAAGTGTGAGGGCTGGTGGTAGCTCTCATTTCAGGTCCCGCCTCCCTGTCACATGGAGAGATGGCTGGAAGATTTTTGAAGTAACGCTTGTCCCCAATGTCATGCCTGATGCTGCAGAAGCCAGCAGCATGACAGGGCTTTCGTCTCCCTCAAGTGATGGTAAATCTCCACGGGCCCAACACCACAAGAGCACACTAAGGTCCGCCCTGACTATCCCTTAGTCTCTGTGGTGGCACTCAACCCTGATTCCTTGCAGGGATGAGCAGATATGAAAGTCTTCGGGACCCTCAACACTCCCCCTCAGGTGTGATGAGGACAAATTCAAATGAAGATCATAATGGCTCCTCCCACTCACTGCAGGCTTGGGATGAAGAGAAGTAACTGCAGGCTTTTATTGCTGGTGAACAAGGCCGAGAAAGCAATTTTTCTCCATCCATCAAGGAGGAGACAAGTACAAGCAAATATTATGCTTGTGCATGTTTACTTTTCATTTTAAAATGATGTAGAGTTATATACAATTTAGGTCCTTCCCACAGGCTTCTGGCAAAATGCCCTTTGCTCTTATCTGCAAAGGCAGAAGACAACAACATTCCCCTTTGGTTCCAACACCATTTCAATTCAACTTACAACAGCACTTCCAGGAGCCCCAGGTAAGACAATATGTTTAAATGATCTTGGCTCAGGCTTGTATTTCACCAGATTTAGCTCAAGAAGTGTTTACAAGATCAGTTACAGGACTCATCATATCTGGCTAGCTGAACCACATCTTCCTGGCTTTACTTTCCACACTGGCTGTCCCCATCACCTCATGACTGGGGCTCCCCTGCAGCAAGGTAAACAGGACCTCGCACACCCTCCTTGAGGCATCCAGCTGAAAGCAGCTGTGAAATCACCCTCCCCAGCAGCACCTGGGACACAGCATGGTCCCAGAGGGGCAGCAACTCAACGATGCTCAAGCATGCACTCCCCCTCGGCCATCCATCCCATACCTGGGCAGGACAGGGGCAACCTGACTGGTCACAATAATATTCACCTGAGCTGGTCCATCAAACTCTGTTTGTGACCTCACTTCTTTAGCAGAGGGCAGCAAATGTCAGTCTGGGTCTTCGAGCACAGAAATACATGGAAGACAGATGTAGAGGGACAAACCCAAAATATCAGAACTGCCCATCTGCTGCACCAGAAGCCATCAAGCCACCACCAAATCAGACATTTTCAAGGCACAATCTCAATAAGTATTTCCTGCTGGGGAGCATTTCAAGACTCAAGGGCCTTAAATCTGAAGATTAACAAAGGTCCTCTCCTTTGTATGTGTACACATCCCTTAGCAAGCAGCATCCCCGAGAGTCTCGTACCAGAGGACTACACAGACACTTAACAAAGAGGCGCCTTAACCACACTAGCTCTGGAGAAGCAGGCAAGAGATACAGACCTTGAGAAACAACAAAGTAATCCAAAAAAAGTGTCCATCTTTCACACTCATGCTTGTTCCTGCTTTCACTTAGCCAGGGAAAGACAAACAAGTGCAGACTTACAGACATGCCCAAATCACTGCCAAAGGTTCCAGCAGAAGTCTTTCCCTTACTGAAGTCCACATGAGAAACACATAAAAAGACTGTCCTTAAGGAGCCACCTCTGGGTTTCATACATCCCCCAGCAACCTTTATGGGGAATACCCTCACAATTTTACAACAGAAATCATTAACAACAGGTAGGCTTTAAGCTTTGTGAAACTGAGGTCTTCCCAGTTCAGAGGCACCACAACTGATGCCCAGTAGCCTGCACACAGCTAATCCTGGTTTTCATCTTGCAACAAAAACTCCCAGCTTTCTATTGGAGTCCTGCAAGAGGTAGGAAGGTCTCTCTGGTAACACAGCTCTATGCTGTTAAACTCCCATCTGGCCTAACTGCCTATGGCTCTTGTGACTCCAGATCAGCAGCTACAATGGCTGAGACTTCACAGTCCATATACACACCTATGTGTGAGCCCTGTATCTTCATTTTTATGCCTAGCACAATACAGACCATTTCCCTTAATGTACTATTTCAATAGGCTGTGTATCGTTTAAAAGTAAATTACAGCAAATGGCAGGAACCTGCTATCACAGTCAAAGCACTAAACAGAGTCTCTGAACTACCAGAATTTACCAGAAGAGCCTGCCTTTCACAAAAGACTGTGTTCTTCATTTGTTTCTTCCAACTAGTTAAATTTAAGGTATAGCTCATAAAAAGTTTATAGTTATTAGGAATCTTAAAAAGCCACTCCAAGCTGGAAAGGTGAGCGGCTGAGATATATGAACTCTAAAATCTTAAAGCTGTGATGATCAGAAACAGTCCATTCACTCAGCAGTTGACAATCCTAATGCTGTATTATTGACAGTAAGAGTCGAAATTTCTCAAGAAAAAGAAAAAACAATGTAACACACGAGTAGAGTACAGAAAGCAAAGTTTCCTGTTTGCAGATTTAAATGTAAGAGCAATAGTTTACAGTGCCTGAACCTAACCCTGACCCAGCCCTCTGTCATGGTTTGAGTTCTCTTTACACTGCTCAGATTTTTCAGCAATGCAAGAATTCCAGGTTTCAAAGAAGTACAATCAGTGCTGTTACAAAAACAGGCATCTCCAGCATAACTTTACAGTGGTCACCTAGGAACCTAAGTCAACAGACTTCCCAACCTCTTTTAAAGAAAATCTTACCCATGAAAATAATTTCAGCAAGTGCTAATTACACTTCTCACATAACAGCCTGGCTAAGTTGCATCTGTTTTTCTGACTACTCAAAAATTGCATTCATTTTCAAATCTCCTTTACACTTGAAAGGGTTACCGATATTTAGAGTTCAATTATTTTTCTGTTTAATCATTTTCTTTCTTTTTATTTTTTTTAAATCAGTATGGCTATACACTTGTAGAAGCCCAAGAGCGAACAACAGGGAAATTAGAATAAAGCACCCTCGTGCATGGATCCTTCATTGCCAATGCTTTGTGGAGCAGATGGCTCAGTCTGACCACCACAAGAAAAATTGTTGTTTTAACCGTTCCAGTCGTCAATTTTAAGTGCAGACAAGCTCCCAGCGAGTCGGTTCAGCACAAACTGACATGGGTGTTCCCCCCTGTATGATTGGCAGGTGCACATACAGGTCCCCAGAGGACAACCTCATTCAATCTGACCTTTTCATTTTAAATGAAAAACACTTAAAAGCCTGCTCTCTTCTGACATATGTACTTTATGCCTTCCCTGTGCTGTGCCAATGTATTTGCTATTTGTTGGTCAAAGTGCCCCAAAGTCTCACGTTATCTCCCCTGCTGCCACAGCCCTGATCCTCAGCCCTTCTGGTCACTACCAACACCAAGGGAACTGTCTGAGGGTCTCCACATTCTCCTGCATCAGAAAAATCAGACTCCCTAGACACAAATGTGCTGGTTTGAGCTAATTGGAATATTTTAATAGAAAAATTATACTATAGGCTATGAAGGAAAACAATGGTGATGTCTACTTCACTCATAGGCTTGCTGGGATGTTTAGGAATAAGGAACCCAAAACAAAGAAGAGAGTGTCTCGAGGGGGCAGTCTGTGTCACGAGGCATATTGGGTCTTGGGCTAGCAGCTCTGGCTTCTCCTCTCTGCTGAATAACTTCACTTACCACTTTTCTTCTAATCCTCCCCAGCCGATCCTCCTTGCGTGTAAGCCAAACCTTGGGGTAAGGTGTGGGGGTGGGGAGAAGGTGGAAGGGTGGTTGGGAGCCCCTCCTGGGGTCTCTGATTTCTGGGAGGGGTGTTGTGTGTCTGTATTACCTTAAACTTGTATATTTCTGTAAATATTCCTGTATATACTGTATATATTTGCTTGTATATTGTGCTGAGCTGTAAATAGAGCTTCATCTCTCAACTTCCAGCTCCGGCTGAGGTCTAGTCTGGGTCATTTTACAAGTGTGGGGGGGCAGGGAACTCCCAAACCGTCACACACAAACCTCCAGCAAGAGTCCAACCCTGGCTTAAAACTCAACTTAGATGCACAGGTAGCCTTACACTTGAACACAGCTGCCTGGAGACACAGACTGATCTTGCTGTCCCAGGACAGTGATGCCTGCAGGATCTGGACCTCACAGCTTTCTCTGTTTGCTTCTCTGCCTTGTGGGGTTTAATTCATTAAACTGCTTATTTCAAATCTACACTGCTGAAGTTATCCAATAAAAAGATCACCCAAGATAACAAAAGCTAGAGAAGCACTTCCTACGCTCTGCTGCCAGCAGCAGCACCTGCTCAGCCACCAATGCAAACAGCAACAGCCAATAGGTCCAGCTGCTGTCTTTTGGGAGGCCAGATCCTGTGTCCTTCACATCTGTGCTAGTGTAAAGCAGCAAATACATGAATGGCAAGCTTCAACCTGCAAGGAAGCACACACCCCTCCTATACCACACTCCACACAGAGATGCTTTCAAATCCACTACAACTCTGCGTGCCAAAATTAGCCATAATGGGACTTAGCGCTTCCAGACTCCTGGTCAAGCCCTCATGCCGGAGGGAGGTTGATGGTAGCTGCAGCACGAACCATCAGCTCTGATGGGGAAAATTAGCTCCTATATACAAGCAAACTCTCTAGCAGCCACTGCATGCTGCAAGTTGCAAAGCCTGGCATTAAAGCATTGCCCCATGGGAGCCCCAGGGTCCCACAGAAGTGGCACACCTGGCTTTGGAGGCAAGAGAACCAATTTTCATTTTGCTGTCACACTTGATTTTCAAGTTTGTCCTGACATTCATAAAATGAAACTTTAAAAAAGAGGGGAAGAAAGCAGGAGAGCATGGGAAAGGAGGAGAGACTCTTCCAGCAGCACAGCAGCAAAGAGATGGGATCCAACTTTCCCAGATGAAACTGCTGTGTTATAACAAACAATGAAAATCATTTGGGGCAGGATAGATTTAAGCCGTGGCCAAGGAAGCTGTGACACAGCACTACCTACAGCATCCCAGCAGCTGGGAGCCATCCCGCAGGTCCTTAGCTGGAGCCACTGAGGCCAACCCATCAGAAGGACGAGCAATGTCACACCCCTGTTATTTTAAATGCACAAGGACAGCTAGAAAAGAAGAGTGGCTATGGAACAAGAGAAATCAGCACGTCTGTGCCAGAAAGCCTGCAGGTCCCATGCTGGAGCGATCTTTCCACAGCTCCCTACAGCTGCCAGCAGTGCTGCCTGTCATTTATGTGTCTATAAATGACACCAGGACTGGATCCTGTATTTCCAAACACAGACTGTGAGTCTCATGCTGTTTGCACTCCTGTAGCCCACTGGAAGTGGAAGATTTTTGAAGTAACGAAACTGATTTTTATTATTTTTTTCCTTTTTCACCCCACCAATTGCTGTCTGCATGTCACTAAGGCTGGCTGGAGAGACCTTGAGCAAGAGTGGGACAGTTTCATTGTCTCACTCAAATGCACTCCAGCTTCTTCATCAAAGAAGGATAATTGATTTTACTTTCAAGTTCTCATGCAGTATCAGAGCACAAGATCCTGGGTTTCAAACAAAGGATAATATTTTGCAATCCAAAACAAAAAAACAAAAAAAGTTCTATTTTCCCACATCAGGTGCTGGTAGAATGCTGCCCTAACACGCCTCCCTCCCTCATCTTTAGGTGCTTAGTCAAGAAGAACAGACCAACAGTGACCAAGAGTCTTCTTCAACTCATGTTTGGGCCTGAAATTTTCTAGGGCAGAGTTGGCATTTTTATGCACACCTGTTCAAAGGTGACAGTGGCAGGGAAAGTGAAGACACAAGCACGCAGTGGTCACACCATTTGCCTGGCAGCCAGTCCTGCATACTCTCCTGTCCTCCCAGCTGGGGCTCAAGCAAAGAGAAGGCAGCAGAGTGCTCAGCACGTACCTCCATCATTTGTGCAGGAGAGTCAGGATGCAGACTTCCACAGGAATTCTACAGATTATCCTTTCCCCAAAAGAGCTTAATTAATTGCCTGTAAAAGGGGACAGTGATTTACCACATAACTTTTCAGCACAGTAAGAGCAAGTATTGCCATGTCTCTCATCTCCTTAAGGATAAAAAAAGCTTTAACCCCTCCAATTCCATTTTATCTTGACCTGGAGAAATATATATGCTGGACTTGCACTGCGTTTCCTTTATTAATTTGCCTATAGCACCAGCAATGACTGTAAAATGGTGCTCCTGGATCTGTATTATCTGGTTCACTGACTGCACTCCTGTATTTCCCTGGAAAAAAAGAGGATTTGGGCTTGCACAATGGCAAAGTTGACAATTACACATCTCTCGGCAGCCTCACTGGACCCCATCAGTACTTACATGGAGAAACCATTCTTCTTGCCATCTACCACCACCACATTTTCTTGGTTACTAATTCTCTGTGTTCTTTCAAGAGCTGCCCACACAATATCCTCCAATCTGCTGCACCTGAGCACTCTATTCTGGAAGAGTACACTTGTTTGAAACGGTAGATACGGTGTGTGGGTGCAGCATCACACCAAAGGTACAAAACACTTGAAACCAAGAAAGGTCTCTTCGGCCTTCTTCTGTCTTCCTGGTGTGATTCACAGGAGCACCTAACAGTGTAACACCATCATCACACCTGTCCTCACCTACTCCTCCTCTACCATACTATGCTTGTCAGCAGGAATTTTGTCACAAGCCCTGGAGCCATCATTTATGTTACCAAGTCAAATGTTTTTATATTTTCACTTGTTGATGGAGAAAAACAGAAAAGAACTGAAGCAGCTGTTGGAGACAAAGATCTCTCCAGGACATCCCAGCTGATATTTTCAAAGACTGACTTGGCACAGCATCAAGGAAGCTGACATACCACACACAAGCAAGCAAGACCAGCTCCATGCCAGCCATTAGCCAGGCTCGGGGAGCATTAGCGACTTCACTCAGGAAGAAGAAAGGAGTAGAGCAGAGAAAGACAAACATAATATGTCACAAAAAGCACAGCCACATGTCTGGCCACCACCAAGAGAACACAGACAATAGAATAAGGAGATCTCTGCGAGCAACTGCAACATCTCAGACAGCATTGGCCACACACAGGTCAGCACTCACCATGACTGCTGCGTGCGAGATACCACACTTGGCTTTCAGACTAGAAACAGGAGACACACATGGGAGGCTGTGTGGGAAGAACTGGTAAATGAAGACTATGTCCTATCAAGGCTGCAAATCTGCATGTACGCATAGAGGCTCACAGTAACCTCACATAAGCCATTTGCCTATAGCCACCATATATCTAGTTACAACCCTCAGAAACACAGTTGACATCACCAGGCCTTTATCAGCATTCAGAGAGAAGGTCAAGAGAGCCATCAGCCAAGAACAGAGGACAAGCACAGCAAGCTCAATGGGAACTTGACAGGCCAAGAATCACTGCAGTCACAGAAGACACCAAGGAGAGCATGCTCGTGTCGACCTCTTTTTCTGAAGCTCTCAAAGACAACTAAGCCTCTGACCTTTGATTAAACCACACTACTTGCAGGCGAGGGGGTGGCTTGGGGGCTCGGGGACTCAATAAGAAAGTATTTATCTCAAGGTCATGGGTTCATACCCTCTTCAAGTTCTTTTTTCCTTAGTCAATTACAACAGGGGACTTGATCTGCATTAAAAAAAAACCAAACTGTTACTAAGGGCACAGGCAAATACTGCCTTGTGACACTGCCCCTTTGCTGCTCCTTGCAAGCCCTGCAGCAGAGCACAGCAGCTTGGGGAACACACCCTGAGTGACAAGAACACGACCCACTTTCACACTCAGGGCAGTAATGCACAGTAGAGCACTGCAGGCAGACACAGCTGCCATTGCCAACCTCCAACAGCCAAGTGGGCACAGCCATGCAAGGAGTATTATGGATGGAGCTGATCATGCCCCAGGCCTCTGTATCTGGTCCTGGGAGACTTCTGCTCATCCCTGTACCACTGCTCTGAGAGGAGCTATCTTCAGCTGGTGACCACCACTCAGACTGCTGTTCCTCATACACCAGCTGGTGCTCAAAGGTCAGAAATCTCACTATGAGGTCATGGTGGAGCAGCACAACTGGAGATGCCTTCACACAAAAACAGCAAAACCAGCATCCATGGGACTCCAGCCCTTGCTGCCAGGGAGGGTGATGGTTTCAGACTGGACACCTTCCAGCTGTGACATTAGCCAGTCTGTCCAATTTGTACTATACTTGCATAGACACTTAGGACCAGTTGAAGGGAGGAGACCCTCTATCCTCCTCCTGCTGCAGGTCCACCCCAGTGGTGACAAACATGACAAATGTAAAGGTCAAGCAAACAGGGAAAAGAGATGAGAACCTTCCACTATGCCACCAGGCCCAGAACAATGCATGAATCAAAATTAATGTGTATCTGAAAGCAACTGGTGATAGAAACCAAACAATCTAGGAACTCCAGTTGCTGTATTGAAGGTTCCTGGTAGTGAGCACAGAGCCAAAACCTTTTGATGGTGGTGGTTTTTCGCCCACAAAAAGTCAAGATAAAAATGTGCTCTTGCACATGGGGTGCACATGCTTGCTCCTATCACCCCCTCAAAATGCATCTATTCTGTTTCATATTTTTTTCCCTAAATCCATAGCTCTTTTATACTCACCCTTTGATCCTAAAGCAGAGAAAGAATGTAAGCACAAACTGCCCATGCCCCAGGAGGAGCTGCGGGCCCTGCTGGGACCCTCCCATGCATCTTGGCCAGCAGGAAAGTAACAAGGCAAAATGGAGAGGTTTGGAAAGAGATGTGAAGCAAGCAGAGCTGTCCTCCACTCACCAAAGATGGTCATTATTTTGGAGAGGGCTGCATATCCTTTTGGCTTTCAATTAGTGGCAAACCAAGTCAACCTTGGTTCATATGAGTGAAAAACTATCAGGGGCTATGGTTCTGCAGCCAAGAAAAACAAATCTGTACCAGTCCTTCACCCCTGGAATAACTCCTGATTGTCAAGCACAGTTACCAGGGGAATGAATAGCTTCTCCTGCAAGCTCCTCGTTCAATTAAACTAATGCAGACAAAAAGGCCAGGCAGCAGCAGCCAGCAGCATAGGGTAAGTCAGATGTACACACTTGGCACATGTGGAACAATGGCAGCAGGTTCAGAGCGATGAGGGATAGGAGGAGCAGGTCACAGCATCATCCAAGAAAATGCCCAAGGCACCATCCTTCAGATGGTGAATGACAAAAACTGGCAGGGTCTGTGCTCAGAGGAGACTTCAGGAAGATTTAACAGAGAAGCTAGAAGCATACCCTGGTATCTGGAGTTGTCATCCCTATCTGTTGGAGGCTGATAAAGACCCAAGTGAGGAAACACCTAAGAAAAGTCCTTGATTTATTAGCAATCCAGAACTACCCTCTCACTGCCTCCCCCTCCACACAGTCTTTTAATTATAACTCTGCATTAAAAATCAGGACGACCATCAAGACAGAGCAGTCTGGAGAAGAGAAGGCTAAAGGGAGATTTTATTGCTCTCTGAAACTTTGTATTGAGGCTGGTGTTGGCATCTTCTCCCAAATAACTAGTGATAGGACAAGAGGAAGTAGGTTTAAGTTGTGCCAGGGAAAGTTTATATTGGAAATTAGGAAAACTTCTTTACTGAGTGGTCAGGCATTGGAACAGACTGCCCAGGGACGTGGAGTTGCTGTGCCTGGAGGTGTTCAAGAAGCTGTAGATGTGGCACTTCAAGATATAGCTTAGTGGTCCTGGTAACTGGGTTACAGTGGGGCTCAATCATCTTAATGATTCTATGGTTCCACAACATATTCATGGATGTGAATGCTGGACCAGAACCCAAGCCAACACACTGTATTTCCACATAGAGCTGTACCTGCCCTGCCAGATTTTACTGTGTGAAGCTAGGATGGTGGTACAGTCTGTCACCTATAGCTTACAGCCCACTTTTGGTCACTGCTAGTTTGAGTCACACTGCTCTCCTCCTCCACTTTACCCCATCCTGTTGCACAACTGAATTTTGCTGACAAGCTGGACTAGTGCAGCCCTACCAGAAGCCCCCAAATGCCATATGAGGTGCCTTTTGCAGGAGAAACTCACTGACCCGCCAGCCTCCATCCCACTTGGGATGCTAATCACAGACTCTCAAGCCCGTAGATTTACAGCAGACTTCCAGAGACCCAAAGTCAGCAGATCAGCCACCCAAATTCTATGTGGCAAAGGACTTTGCAGCAAGTTTCACGTTTCTCTTGGGTGTCACTTCATCCCACACAGGTTTCCTCTAAGGGCTGAGAAAGGAGGCAGCAAACATGCACAGCTCAGAAACTACAGTGATAAGACCTGAGAGGGAGATGAACTCTTCAGGAGGATGGAGAAGAGCCCTAACAGGTTTGTTAAAGGGATTGTAGATGGCAGAGGCTTGCAATTGCAGGGCTGTAAGAGCCATAAGTTCCCGTGACTCAGAATTCCTTTCCACCAAGTTGCAAGTCTGGCACACACAGCTTTGCTCTGCCAAAAACTCCCCTTTTCTCCACAGACAGATTTCAGTACTTATAAGGTCTCCATCTAAGTCACATTCTGCTAACATACACTTTTTACATCCTTCTCATCTTCCCTCATAATCAGTCTCTATATTCCTAACTCAATTGCTTTACTCTTCTCTCACCATTCTGTGCTACATCTTCCTCTCCCAGAACAGGAACTCCTCATACCCACGCAAGTGCAGCCTGTGTTCAGGTTCACAGGACTTCAGCACACAAGGTCTGACAGACTTACTACTCTCTTTTGGGTAGTGTAAACAAGGAGCAGGCTTAGCCCAGGATGTTACAGGCAAAATTTAGAGATGTGGGCAACAACAACAAAAAAAAAAAAAAAAAAAAAAAAGTTGTTCATGGGATACAGAAGCAAAAAATTAAGAGAAGGATGACCAGGCACCCGGAAGCACACCAACTTTATACTCAGAATTACTCATGTCTTTTGGATAGGCCTTAGTCTCCTGCTGGTGATCTGATCTGGAGCATCTAGAAAAACTTCAACTACATATCAGGTATAATGTGCACAACTAAAACACAAAGAAAATATTCCCATTTTAGCAGATGCACCTACCAAGACAGCTGGATTTGTTTCTATGTGTGCTTATACAGACACATATACATATTTGGGTTTTATTTCTCCCTACAAGCCAGATTATCCAGTGTGGGACTTTCTGATAATACACAGATAGCTTTGTACATCCACTTCCACCCAAAAAATTGGGCACACTCTTAGCCAGGTATAAATCAAATAATCTGAGATATGAGAAATTTGTCAAAAGCTGTTGCAAAAAACCCTAAGGTTGCTTATGCCTCACTGCACTTCATCTTCAAGGGATGAGGAACAGCCAACACAGACAGCTGCCCTGACACAAAACAAAGCTGGAGCAGATCATTTTCACTAGGGCTTCTTGCACGTGAGCCGAGACCTAAACCACCATCTCAGACATGCAAACACATACAGACTAGAAGCTTGGACCACAACATCCAGGGAGCTCCAGCAGGCAGGGAGCCAGAGCAGTGCAGGTACAGGTGTGACACCCTAGTGAGTGGCCTGACTTCAGACGAGGTAGGGCACTGCCAACACAGAAGAGCACTGTAACACACTGCAGCATGAGTCCTCTCTTTTTTTATCACAGGGTACCTCACAGTAAGACAGTACACTTGGCAGTGCAAAGGTGAGGTGATACCAACCCATTTGCTCTGCATCCTCAGTGAGATCTGATACCCACTTGTAAAAACAGTGATCACAAAACACCGGCCATAAGTTGTGTGTGCAGTGTAGGGGTGGAAGCTACAAAGACTAACTTGGAAATGAACCCACCCTACAGTGATCCTTGTGTGTAGTATGGCAACAAGCTCTGCTCTCGTAGGTTCTTCTCCTCCCACTCTACAATGCAGTCCTTAAAACCTTCTCCGACTTCCCCAGCCTCCACATATGCAGAGTTCACAACTCTCCCACACAGCAGAGCAAAGCATGCCATGCCAAGCCATGGAAGGAGGCATGCAGGCACTCCACAAGCTGCCATCTTTTCACCCAGACACTGTGAGTACCAAGGTGGGCGGAGTGCCTTGGAAAGATATGCTCATTTATATTGTTTTAAGTTCACCTGCTGCTCTGGCCTTATTCCCAAATCTCATATGCAGAGGGAGACACTTAAAGAGGCAGTACCTGCCAAGAATGCCATGCTCATTCCTCCAGCAATGTGGAAGTCCAAGGTGTTATTCCTAACTTACAAAATATAGTTCTGCCCCATGGCTTGTCACTTACTGCCACAATCAGAGGTGTGCACCCTGTCTGCTTCACTCAGTATGATCTCCTGTACTGTATGAGGCTGACTCCTCATTTAGCAAGGCTACAGACCAGTCCACATGCTACAGCATTGTTTCAGGAGGAGCCAGACATCTCCCCAGATAATTTTAATCCTTCTGCCCACTGTTCTTCCCCATGTGTCTGCCTTGGGAGCAAATTAGGATTCAGGTACAGGACAGTGATTAAACACTTGCTTATCTTTGGGCACACAAGCAGCTGCAGAAAGTTCAGCTGGATTACTCATACACTTGAACTTCAGACTTGCTATGCAGACGGTTCAAGTCATCCTTAAATGGCAAAGAAGCAATGCTGTGTTTTCCAAGCTTGGCTCTGCATCCCATGGAAGTCAAGAAAGAAATGGATTCTCTGAAAAAGCACCCAAGTGGAACTGGCTAGGAAAGGCATAATTCTCATTTTCCCAAGAAACAGCCTGCAGGATCAAGAGTGATGAAGGACCACCACAGCTTTAAAGGAAGTTTAAACTACCCTTAAAAAAATGTCAGTCTTACTATACATGGGAAAACAAGCCACTGAGGAAGTGTCTGGGAGATGATGTAAAGTCCCCATTATCCTTATTCTACTCCTCAAAATATGTTTTTGTATATAAATACCATCTGGACCGTAACCACTTTTGTGGTTCATTTCTTGACCTCTCCACCACCACGTTTTAGACTCAAGAGCATTAAGTTGTCCTGGTGTTATAAATGACAGAAGTAAAGACCAGCTTCCATACTAAGCTAGGCATTTCAATACCCAGGCGAGATAAGTACAGGCCTTCCCCCTAGTCAAGGATAATGATGATTATGTATAAGAGCCATGTAAAAGCAGAAAAGATGGGGGAGATGGACTGTACTGCAATAAGCAGTTTGAAGTAATTTCCAGAGCTGGGTGGACAGCATGCTAACTTCATTCTGTAATTACCAGCAATTTTTTTCATCCATTTTTTCTGTTTGATTATCAGTTGTGACTGCAAACTAAAGAGAACACCAACAGTCTAGTTGGATTTTTCTCTCTCAGATTTCAGTGTCAGGGATGATGCAAGACTCCCAAGCTCACTTCTCTCCAGTGTCCCATCAGTAAAATGCCCAGAATAATTTTCCTTCATCTGAGGAAGGTACCACAAAAACAGTCCCCCACCACTTGCAAAGCACTCCAGTGAAAGAGCAAAAGGCACTTGAGAACAGCACAGAAGGAAATCAGTAATTCTACACTCGGTCCAGAGTTTGAATATTATGTAGTGAACAAGGCTGGGGCCACACACTGTACAAAAAAGAAATGTAATAGATGTTCATTAAGTGTCACCTTCCACTCCAGGCACAAAGAGTAGGTGCTCTGGCAATCAAGTGGCTGTATCATGCTACCTACTTGCAGAGGAGGCCAAATTAAGGTTTCTTCAGTGACCTTAATTCTGGCATTTTGTGGTGTTGCAGCACTCAGACTTCACAACTTTAACACCATCCTTTTAACCAAGTTTGCTGCCTGTCATTAACTACAAGGCTGTCCCATGCCTGCCCCAACCATTATCTGCTCTCAGGAAATCCAGATGAAAGCCTTGTCTCGGCCACAGTAATAGCTTGAGGTATCTCTCCAGAATTGCCCAAACCCATGAGATCAAGTCTCTGCCTCAAGTGATGAGGTGTGTTAAATTCAAGCCAGCTGACCTCCTTCGAGGCTGAGCTGAAACAGGAGTGTGGTGGATGCTCATGCGAGTGAGGCAGGGCAGATGCAGCAGCTGGAGTTGCAACCACTTATCAGCTGCTAATCCAATCACTCTCCATCCCAGTCACTGCATGCTACAGAGTCTGCGAGATTCCTTGCTTTCATCCGAGCTTGCCTCATTAAGTGAAGTAATTCAAGTCTGTTAAGGTGAGGTAATAAACTGCTGAAACAGAGAGAGCTCCTTAGGGTACGTGCACAGAGCACACCAAAGATGCATGTGTGTGTTACTGAGATACAAACTGCCGCAGTTGGAGAACACAGCAACTGTCATTTGCAAGCCACCTCTAAACTACCCCGAGTTCCTCTTCCAAAAAAAAACAACCTCACTAACCTAAGTTCCACGCAGCCAGCCACACTGCTGAAAAAGCCTTAGAGGAGCTATCTTGAGAAGCTCTGTTATGCTTAACTAAGGTTTGGAGCTGGACCACTTCTATCTTATCATGTAGGGGCATCCCTGCCCACCCACTGGGCTCCACAGCCCCTTCTTCAAGGTCAGCAACTCAATCCATCAGTCTCCTCCATCCACAACAGAGTAGCTGTGTACTGGTTCCTCCTCAGCAGCATTATAGCTCCCAGCTGCACAGCCTGGGCAGAGGCTCTCCAGATGGAGGAGAGACCAGGAGCACAAAACAAGGAAGAAGAGGAGACTTCAGCTACACATAATAAGATCCACTGGCCTAAAATTGTGAATGGGAAGGGGAGTTACAAATTGATACATAAAAAAGGCCTGACTCTGTAATTCAGAGCTAACAAGATAGTTTGCTGAATGTTAATTAAATCCTCAGTGTCTGTTACCAACTGCAGAGATCAACTCATTTTTAAATTAAGTAAGCAATAAATGCTTAGATGAACTTCTATTAAATTTCGCCCAGCGAATGAAGTATGTGAGGCTTTTAATAGACATTAAACAAGATAGTTATGGCAAGTTAGTTGATATTTTATTACCTAAAGATAATGGCCATAGTAAATCTCAACTAACTCTTACGCTGGTGGCACAGCCATCCCAGACCTGGCAGAAGTCTGCCTGCCTTGAAGCATCACTGGGCAACAGTAGTAGAGGGAGGAAGGTGGCCAAGTGCTGAATGACAGCTGCTTAGAGGATGCTCAAATGCATAAACCTACTAAAGCACAAAACAGGACCCCTCCCAACCAGACCACGGAAACACGGAAGAAGGCTGACAAGAGGCTCTAACATGGAAACAAAGCAGGCATAAATCAGAGACCCTCACACACCCAAACCAAATGAAGCAATTTAGAGTTATCAAGGAATCACTGTATTATGACATTCCCTCATAGCATCAAGGGCTACAGAAAATATCCTGCCTAACAGTCTGCAATGCTCAAAAACTTGTATCTTTTTCTAAGAAAAGGTTATCAGCAGCCCACAACTCCACCAATGTTTGTTTTCCCTTCCTAAGCATATTGCAATAGGAGTGCTTGAGTGACTCACATGTGTGTCACTGTCACCCACAGATCCTAACAACAGATACTGACAGTCTAAAATGACAGAGTCTTGCTGACATCGACTTAAAAATGATCGCTTTCATACCAGCTCTTGTGTGTGCTCAGAATGTGATGGAAACCAGCTCTCTGAGATGAAAGTAGAATCTCTACCAAGGTGTCTCTACTGCTAACCTTAATCACAACAATTAAGTGTGGGTAGCAGGGGGAATTTTTCACATTTGGACTGGGTACGTTGCAAGTTCTACCTGCCCTGCTGTTCCCAGAAGAAGGAGGAACAGAAAGACCAGAGCTTTGCATCCTTCTAAGCTCCTTCTTCTTGGGCAAGCATAAACTTTTTCTGGTCTGTGGTTTTCGGTTTGATTTGTTGTTGTCTTTTCTCCACTTGTTTGCATTTTACAAAACAAAGAGCTTCCTAAACAATAAACATGAAAACTCAGAGCTCTTCAGACTTTACCAGTGCTCTCCTGCAGCATCTCAACACAACGTGAACGTCAAATGCAAGACCTTCCTGCCAATCTCTCCTCTGGAAACATTCCTCACAGGGCCACTTCAAGTCCTGTACTTTCCTACATATAACCCACACTCTTTAAGGCTACCGTCCCTTGCAAATCTGTTCCTCTGATAACCCACATCCTTAGGCAAGATACAGTTTCCATCTCCTCCACTCCTACCTGCTTTTGAAGCAAGGCTAAGGTTCCAGTAAGCTCGCTAGCTCTTAGCAGAATTACCCTGTTCCAAGAGCAAAAGCAAAGGGAGATAACGAAGCTACCAGAGTAAGCAGGCAGATAACTGAAAGCAAGCAGGAGCATCACTGCCTTGCTCACACACACCCATAGCAAACCCAGATGTTGCATGCCACATGTCAGACAGGTCACACAGGCTTGGTGGTATTCATCTCACTTTCCTGAAAGCTTCTATCAAAAGGTATCATACCTAAAAAGCACAGATATACTTAAAGGAAATGTGTATTTTTCTATCATTTCTACCATTCCAATGTAATTTTTAAAACCTCTCCACACATCCACACTCCACCTGAAGGAATTACCAGAGCTACCACAGAGGGCACAGGGAAGTGTATGGATGATCAACTGGAGAGGAAACCCAGCATGGAGTTAGGACAGATGGAGCAGAGGGTGTGAGCACTGCCCAGAGCCACATCAGGGCCAGAGAATTTTACCAGGAGAAAGGCAGAGTTTTGTGGCTCAGGCTTTCAGGTGCCCGATGAGGAACAAAATGCCACTAAGGACACATTGTTCACACAATATCGCGATGGGGAAATGGAACAGAGAAACCACTGTGGACACCCTGAGGGTATATGTTTCCACAAATGCATGGAAACTGTTTTCTTGTAAACAATTTGTCATCTACCCAAAGTAGTGCTTTTCTCCAGCTACAGTCAGCATGAGAAATTTCAGAAAAACCTGCACCAGTCTTTTCTTTCCAACTGGATGCCTATAATACAAAAGTCACCATCATTAGCTTGTATACATACCTGACATTCATACAACCACCCAATCTCCTTTCTAGACTGCTAAATTCTTGTCCTAAGCAACACTGTGTGACAAATGTCACCATTTAGTTACATGAAAAGGCATTTTATTTTGTTCAGTTTGAATCAGCCACTTTTACCTCGGCTTGCAGTGGTACAAAGGAACGGAAATTCCTCTTTCACAGCACTCAGTTTCTGTGGCACCTTCTGCACATCTTTTACACAGGAGCAATCTAAAGATACCAGTCAAATACCCTCAGGTTTTCCAGCTCCCCATCATTTTTACTATCCCTCTCCAAAGCTGCATACACTAAGCTTCACTGATCAGAAGGGAGTCACTGCAGGTTTATAGTCAGGCATTATACAGACCAGGCAACAGTCAGGCTTCAAAACTTATTGGTGTCTCCAGTCTGACCATGGACCTCCAGACTGTGATTCATATTATGAATTGTAACTAGAAATACATACAAACACAAGTTAACTCAGGTAGGGAAAAAACAACCAACCAAACCAATACAACTGAGAAAAAAACAATTAAAGAAAAACTTGACAATTAGAGGACAGCAGGGCTGAGGGCCCCATTAGTAGCACCAGCACCTCTCTGGAACTGCAGGCAGGATTAGCCACTGAGGGTTAAAGCTTGCTGCCAGGTAGCCCTCACAACCCTACATGATCACCTGCTGACAGCCCATCCCACAGGAAAAAAAGACTCTCTAACAAAAGCTAAACAACTGAAAGAGGGGAATAACAGAGATAATAAATGTAGGAGTCATAAGACCGAAGGTCATGAGGTGGGCTGGGACAGAGAGCAGACCAACAGTCAGGGTAAAGTGTTCAACAGTAGATCTTTATCCTCAGACAGGAATACTTCCCGAGGGAAGTCCCACGTTCTACAGATTATTTACCCTTGCTTGGGCAAACCCTGCTGCTACAAGGGTGAGGATAACCAGAAAGTCCCTCACAGCCCCAAGCTGCTGCTGCACAGCAGGCTGGGCTATGCACAGGACAGCAACCAACCTTTTCCAGCATGAACACTGCTGCACTGTAAATACAGAGGTGAACTGTTCCGTCCTGTTCCCCCATCTTCCTAATATCCTATGTATGCCAATTACTTGGTGAGCCAGCAGGAGCTGCACCACCCAGCTCCCAGATATACAGGGACTTCCTGCTTTCTCAGGTCTTGCCTCAAAAATCTTTCCCAAAAAGTCTAAGCACAAACTCCACAGGTAAATGAATCCAAGTAAGTAAAGAAATTTTCGAATCTAGAGTATTTCCAAAAACTTGACACTTCCATGTGAGATCTCCATTTCACACAAGTCGAAATCACTTCATGCACAGGGACTGAGGTGTTTTGAGTATGCAGAATGATAAAGGTTCCTGCAAGCTCCTACAAACTTTTATCAATCGCACTGCAAGGCTAAAATACACCAAATAGGAACACAATCCAAACGCCAAACAAAGGGGCCAACTCATACAGGTGCAGGGAAAAAAAACAACAAAAAACCAAACAAAAACCCCAAACAAAAAAAAAATCCAAAACAAAACAAAGCAGGAGAATTCTCAAGACTCATTTGTTTCACCGGCTGGGCCAAACTGCACCTCGAGGTACAGTAGCCGGAGCAATTATAGCACGAGTTTCTCCATCAACACCTCCTACTCGAGAGCACTGCCTTCTCCTCAGCAGAGCCCCAGGGCGTGCAGAGTGCTCCTGAACAATGGCAGAAGTTAAGATTTGCCAGTTCACCAGGGGAGCGCAAGACAAGGGGGAGGGAAAAAAAACCTATAGACATTAAAAAAAAAAAAAA
>VWYK01054979.1:0-10052 GCA_013399775.1 Semnornis frantzii
TGGTGTCATCTGCAAACTCACTTCTGGAGTTCTCAGTCCCCTGGTCCAGATCATTAATGAAGATATTAAACAGGTTTGGGCCCAGCACTAATCCCTGGGGCACCCCACTGGTGCCAGCTGCCAGCTGGATGTGGCACCATTCACCACCACTCTCTAGGCCCTGCCCTCCAGCCAGTTCTTAACCCAGCACAGAGTGCCCCTGTCTCAGCTACGGGCTGCCAGCTTGGCCAGGAGTTTGCTATGGCAGACAGTGTCAAGGCCCTGCTGAAGTCCAGGCAGAGTACATCCACAGCCTGATCCACATCCACCAGGCAGTCACCTGGACATAAAAGCAGACCAAGTTGGTCAGGCAGGACCTGCCCCTCCTAAAGACATGCTGTCTGGGCCTGACCCCTTGGCCATGCTGCAGGTGCTGTGTGATGGCACTCGGGATGAGCTCTTCCATAACCTTGCCTGTCACTGAGGTCAGGCTGACAGTTCTGGAGTTTCTGGCTTCCTCCTTCTGGCCCTTCTTATGGATGGGCACTACACTGGCAGCTTCCAGTGTTCAGGGACCTCTGCAGTGAGCCAGGACTGAGGATAAATGATGGAGAGCGGCTTGGGCAGCTCATCTGCCAGCTCTCTCAGCACCCTAGGATGGATCCCATCTGGTCCCATGGACTTGTGAGGATCCAAGAGGCTCAACAAGTCCCTAAGTACTTTCTCCTTGATTACAGGGAGACTGCTCTGCTTCCTGACCCTACCTGCACCAGAGGGGTTTTCATCCACAAGTGTGACTCTGGTACACCTGCATGTCCCTGTTCTCAATCCTTAGCCACCAGCCTGTTACATAAAAAGGGGAGGGTGGCAGTGGGAGGATGTTTTCCAGGGAAAGTGGCTGCATGTGTTACTAATGCCTCCCAGATGGTCCTCCAGGGTGGGGGAAGGCAGAGAGCAAAGCAGAGCAGTGAGGCTGCAGCTCTGCCTAGTTCTCCTCTCTGGGCTCTGCTGGAGGGCAGCAGTGTGGTGAGGTGCTGCAGGGCCTTGCTCTTGAGGCTTCACTCAGCCAGAATTCAGAATCACAGCAAAGACCTCTAAGTTCACCCAGCCCAAGCTTCCACCCAGCACTGCAGGCTCAGCACTAAGCCATGGCCCTAAGCACAGCTCCACAGGCTGCTGGAACACCTCCAGGCATGGGCACTGCAGCACTGCCCTGGGCAGACCATTGCAGGGCTGGAGAAGCCTTCCAGGGCACAAAGAGTTCCTAAGAGGCAACCTGAGCCTGCCCTGGGGCAGCTTGGAACCATTGCCTCTGCTGCTGTGGCTTGATACCAAGAAGGGGCTGAGCTCCAACCTCCCTTCAGCCTCTCTGAGTGCGGACACACACCTCCAAGAGGAATTTACAGATACAATGCAAGGTCTGGAAACCTCAGCAGCACCAGGAGCTATTTATAGAGGACTAAGAGCTCCTGAAATGCAACACTGTTATCATGTCAAAATATAAACCAGAGAGTGTCTTTAAAGGCACCAAATGGCACAGGGAAAGAAATGCCTGCTCCCTCCTCTGCTTCTCTGGGCTAGCAAAACGATGGCATTCATGGGATGATGCTCCCTGTGCCAGGTTTCAACTGGCAGTGCAGTGCCATGGCCTGTGAATAGAGAAGCTGGAAGCCAGTGGTTTGCAGGACAGAGTGGCTGGGCACTCCCCAGGCTCCCCTGGGCTTCCTCTCACCTGCTCCAAGCAGAAGCACAGCAGCTCCAAAAGGTGCCATGCACTACTCCCATCATTAAACTCCTCTGTCAGTGAGTGACAGGTGGTGAGATTGGGTACAGGAAGAGGCTAACACTGGTAGTGCCCCAGGGACCACCAAGAAAGTGTCCCTGCACAGTTCAGGATGGATCTCACCATGCCAGCCTGGCCCTAGCTTATTCACAGACTCATTGAATGGTTTGGGTGAGAAGGGACCTTAAAGCTCATCCAGTTCCACCCCCCTGCCATGTGCAGGGACATCTCCTACCAGCCCAGGTTGCTCAAGGCCTCATCCAACCTGGTCAACACCTCCAGGGAGGGGGCACCCACAGCCTCCCTGGGCAATCTGTTCCAGTGTCACTGTCAGGAAATTATTCCTAATCTCCAGTCTAAATCCACCCTCCTCAAACTTCAATCCATTCCCCCTCACCCTACCACTGCAACCCTTGGCAAAAGTCCCTCCCCAGCTCTTCTGTAGCCCTTTCAGGTACTGGAATGCTTCTCTAAGGTCTCCCCAGAGCCTTCTCTTCTCCAGGCTGAACAGTTCCACCTCACAGCATCACAGAATCAAGCAGGTTGGAAAAGACATCTGAGATCATCCAGTCCAACCTATCACCTAACATCTTCTCATTAACTAACCCCTGGCACCAAGTGCCTCATGCAGCCTCCTGTTAAACACCTCCAGGAATGGGCACTCCACCACCTCCCCAGGCAGCCCATTCCAATGCCAATCACTCTTGCTGGCAACAACTTCTGCCTAACACCCAGCCTGAACCTGCCCTGGCACAGCTTGAGGCTGTGTCCTCTTCTGTCCCTGGGTGCCTGGCAGCAGAGCCCAACCCCAGCTGGCTACAACCTCCCTTCAGGGAGCTGCAGAGAGCAATGAGGTCTGCCCTGAGCCTCCTCTTGTGCAGGCTGCACACCCCCAGCTCCCTCAGCCTCTCCTCACAGGGCTGTGCTCCAGGCCCCTCACCAGCCTTGCTGCCCTTCTCTGGACACCTTCAGCACCTCAACATCTTTCTTAGACTGAGGGGCCCAGAACTGGACACAGCACTCAAGGTGTGGCCTGAGCAGTGCTGAGCACAGGGGCAGAATAACCTCCCTGCTCCTGCTGGCCACACTGCTCCTGATCCAGGCCAGGATGCCATTTGCCTTCTTGGCCACCTGGGCACACTGCTGGCTCCTGTTCAGCTGCCAAGCAGCACCCCCAGGTCCCTCTCTGCCTGGCTGCTCTCCAGCCACTCTGTCCTCAGCCTGTAGCACTGCTTGGGGTTGTTGTGGCCAAAGTGCAGAACCTGGCACTTGGACTTGCTAAAACTCTGCCAGCCTGTCCCCACAGGGAGGTTCTCCAGCCCTCTGATCATCTCCATGACCTCCTCTGGACCTGTCTGGGTACTCCTGCACCATCTCGGTGCAGTGCCTCAGGCTGTCAGTGCTCTGCTCCCTACTGAGTGCTCCTTGGCTGTGCTGCTTCGCTCAGCAGCAGCAGGGCTGAAGATGCTCAGCCCTTCTCACAGCTAGGATGTGGAACCACTCCACTGCTGGCTGTTCAGCCCTCCTGCCAAGGGTGTGCCCCTGGCACAACATCTGCCTGTTCCTTGCGTGGGAGAGCCAGGCAGGGAGCCTGCTGTGTGGAGTGGGAGGCACACACCTGGATCCTGGGGAGGCTATCATGCAGGCTGTGTAAGGTTCAGCAGCACCAACAACCTTCATCAAGATGATCACAGCAATGGGAACTACAAGGCCACCCCTCTGGTAGCAGAGAACTGAACCCTTTTAATTCTGGTTGAACGTCCCAAACCATCAGTCTTGGATAAAAGCAGGACACAGACATCAAGTCTGTACCAGTTCCGCCAGCCCAGGAGAAATCAAAACTGCTTAGCTCAGTTCAGCCTCTGGGTGCAAAGAGTTCAAAATGCATTCTGAAGCAAGCAGCTGCCTTGCTCCAAACACTTCTGTGACCCAGGCAGGCACCTTAGCATGCTGCAGAGCTCTAAGCCCCTGACAGCTTCTCTGATACCCTGCTGCACTGCTTTGTCTCCACCACCTCTTTTGTTTCAGTACCAATCACACCTGTGCAGTGCAGTGCCATGAGAAAGTGTCAGAGAATCATAGGATGGGTAGAAGGGAGCCTGAGCACCACCTAGTTCCAGCCCTCCTGCTATGGGCAGCAACAGCTCCTATGAGATCAGCTTGCTCATGCCCACCCAAGCTGGCTCTGAAGACCTCCAGGCTTGAAGCCTCCACAGCTTCTCTGGCAACCTGTTCCAGAGCCTCACTACCCTCATGGGGAAGAATTTCCTCCTAATGTCCAATCTCAATCCAGCTTCTTCCAATTTGAAGCCATTCCCCCTCCTCCTGTCCCTCCGTGCCTCTGTTAAAAGTCCCTTCCCAGCTCTCCTGTAGCCTCTTTCAAATACTGGAAGGCTGCTTGTGGGTCTCCATGGAGCCTTCTCTTCTCCAGGCTGAACAACCCCAACTCTTCAGGCTATCTTCACAGCAGAGGTGCTCCAGCCCTCAGACCATCTCCTCTTCTGGACCTGCTCTAACATTTCCATGTTCTTCTTGTGTTGGGGGCTCCAGACACCAACAGAGATAGCTGAGAGCTCTCTCTGTTGTTGTCCTTTGGAAACACTCAGGAGATTGTGCAAATGCTGCAGCAAAAATGGATTTGTAAGCTGGAATATTGGAAAGTTGGTGTGAAACTTCTAATGCTCAAGACCTNGGAGGTACACTCTCATTTGCCCCTAGGATGTGCCTGAATTGTCTCTGCTTCCTTAGCTGAGGGCTGGGGGGCAGGAAGGAAGGCACAGGGACAGGCTCTGCTCACTTGTGCCCTGCTATAGGACAAGGGCAAGGGATGGAAACTGCAGCAGAGGAAGTTGCAGCTCAAAATGAGGAAGAAGTTCTTGAGTGGAAGGGTCCCAGAGCCCTGGCACAGGCTGCCCAGAGAGGTTGTGGAGTCTCCTTCTCTGGAGCCTTTCCAGCCCTGTCTGGATGTGTTGCTGTGTGACCTGTGCTGGATTCTCTGCTCCTGCTGTAGCAGGGGTTTGGACTGGAAGCTCTGCAGAGGTCCCCTCCAGCCCCTAACATCCTGGGATCCTGTGAATCCATTAGATAAACGCTGACCTTAGTTGTTAACAAAATCAAGGCTGGCCCAGCAGGACAGAAGAACATTTGGAGACATTTGAGGCTGGTAAATTGCAACAGGACCCTGGTGCTACTCTTTCCCCTCTGTGTGCAGAAGGAAGTGCAGCTACATCCTCCTGACAATCTCTGAAAGCTGCAGACAGGCTCAGGTTTAGCGGATGACCATATCTGAGGGACTTAACACCTGCAAGTGAGAGTTCTGGGCATTTGTCACAGCTGCCTTGGAGATAAAATGCTAAAAGGCCAATGAGCATTTCCCACAACATGGTGACTCTCTTTTTTTTTTTTTCTTTTTTTTTTCCTTCTCTCTCATCTCTATTGAGTCCTTCAGGTTTTGGAATTCCACTCTTGGTTATACTCTGGGTCTGCATGGCCTCCATGAGGAGAGGAGGATTTGTAGGAGGCCTCCCCAGCTCTCTTTCAAGTTCATTTTCAATGCATAGTTAGGGAAGCATTTCCTTGAAACTCATCAGAAAGCACAGCTGTCACTGAATCACCAAAGGTGGAGAATCCACAGCACCATTGTGTGTGCACAGAGGTCAAAGATCTGCATGAGAAATTGTTGCTGCAGTCCCCAGCACTCGCCCATCCCAAGGAGATGAAAACCAGGAGGCTGAAATCCACCACTGTGCACTCAAGGCATTTACATTTCATTTTCACACACAGAAAGCAAATCAAGATTCCCAACCACCTGAGCGCAGTGGATTCCCCAGGGACCCCAGGACATGATGGACATCAGTCCTCAGGTCTGGCTTAGAACAGGCAGAACAGGAGCACAGCCCTTGGGAATTCAGAGCCAACCCCCTAACCTTTAGTGTTTCTTTCTCCTTCTCAACATTATTTTTAGAATTGCATGAAAATAAATCAGGAAACCCAGCAAGAGTCTCTTGGCTGCCCAAGAGAGGCTTTTGTCTAGCAGGAAGGCAGTGAAGAGGCACAGCCCCTGCTCCTGTGAGGCACAATAAAGCATTGAACACAAAACAGCAGGACAAGTCAATTGGCAAGCTCGTATACATACCCAAAACATCTGGAAAGGGAGAGCATTAATGAAGCAAAGAATGGAAAAAGCCAAGACAACAAAGCATGAGGCAAGGTTATAACAAGTGTAACATACACAGAAACAACGAGAGAAAGGTTTGGCTCCTTTGGACAAAGGCAGGCAGCAAAAAGCACAAAGCTCCTTCAGCAGCTGCTGCAAACGGCAGGGGTACAGAGAAAGTTAACTAAGCAAATGGGGGCTGATGCTTAGGTGGAAGTTTAACCCTTCCTGGTCTTTGGAAACAACAGGTTCCTTCTAGGCTTTCAAAGACAGGAAGCAACTGTCCCTTCCCTGCCCTCCCTTGTAGCATTTCACAGCTTAAAGGTGCAGCAGCACTGTGAAGCAAACATTGCTCTTTACATCCACAACCAGCTTGCACAGGGCAGAGGACTGCTCCGGCCTCCCAAGCCTTTACAGACCAGGCACTCTCCTTATTCACTTCCAGGATGTATTGATTTGACACTACAATATCCACTGGGAGCATTGGTTTGAGTGAGACCAGTCCCAAGGCTCTTTCTGACTGATTGCTTTAGGGAAGCAAACTCTCAGTGCATAGGTGTGAAGCACTGATCCACTGCCCCTGCCCTGCAATGCTCTCAGCTCTGCTCCTCGTGGCAATGCCTACTCACAGATTGCTTTGGGTTGGAAGGGACCCTCAAGGTCATCTTGTTCAAGTACCCTGCAGGCAGCAGGGACACCTCCAGCTGGAGCAGGCTGCTCAGGGGCACAGCAAGGCTGAGCTTGGATGTCTCCAGGGATGGGACCTCAATCACAGCCCTGGGCAGCCTGTGCCAGTGTCTCACCACCCTCACAGTGCAGAACTCACTTCTGATGTCCAACCTAACTCTGCCCTGCTCCAGCTCCAAACCACTGCCCTCATCCTATCCATACAGGCCCTTCTGAACAGTCCCTCCCCAGCCTGCTTGGAGGTCCCCTGCAGATACTGAAATTCAGCTCCAAGGTCCCCCAGGAGCCTTCTCTTTCTCCACAGCCTCAACTCTCTCAGCCTGCTCCCATAGCAGAGGTTCTCCAGCCCTCTGATCATCTTTGTGGACTCCTCTGGACACACTTCAGCAGCTCCATGTCCATTTTGTGTTGGGGGCCCCATAGCTGCACCCAGCAGTGCAGGTGAGGCCTCAGCAGAGCAGAGAGGCAGGATGCTCTCTCCAGTTGCCTGCCACACTGTTTCGGATGCTCTGATTGCCACACTGGTTCTCTACATGTCTGCAACTGGAGGTTATACAGGTACACAGATTCCCCAGATCTGGAGGTTACTCTGCAGGATAAACTGTGTCATCTCTAAAATGAGTGTCAAACACTGGAGCTCAGTGCCTGCTGTGCTAGGTACCACTATGAGCAACATGCACAATATTCTAGGGGGTGGCAATTTAAGAGCTGCTCTCAAACAGAGGTTTGCTCATTTTCCAGAAAAAAAAAAAAAAAAAAAAAAAAAAAAAAAAAAGAAAAAAAGAGATTTGGTATTAGTATCTCTAGCAGGTGACCTCTGTGCTGTATGAACTCAGTGACAGAGCAGGTGGCAGGGGCCTGGCAGGATGGAGAGCAAGGGGCTGGCCCCTCTCTCTGTGCCTCCATCCTTTGCTAGCGCTGAGCTCAGCTCTAGGTGTGAGCAGTTCTCTCCTCGCTACCTCGGAGAGCTTCACAGCTGCCACCTCTGGCACCTCCCTGGTGCCAAGTGTTGGCTCTGAGTTGGTGTGCAGGCTGCTGGGGTTCTGAAGGGAGGCTCAGGGCACATCATGTGCAGTGCTGCAGCTCGCAGGCCATCGGGTGGTGGGCAGCAGACCCTCCCTCTCCCACTGAGACTATCAACACCTGCCCAAGGAATAGAGACAGCTCAGTGCTTAGGGCATTAGGACTGGAATCCAGATCCCTGTGCCAAAGCAGATACAGCAGCACCTTGGCTCTGGGGCTTTTGTTCTACATTCCAAGCAGGTGTTTTTTTATTACTCAGCTCCTTGGAGGGTAGAAGATGGGTGATGGAGTTTCCACTTTATAATCAGGAACTCAATCAAAACTGATTTGATTTAGTGTCAAAAAAAAAAAAAAAAAAAGGTTTGCTCAAATCACTGCTCCCCTCAACTTCCCATGGAAAGTGCTCCATTATGCTTTCATTTGCTTTCCTGAAGTTTCTGGCCTCCTACACTCTCTGAGTTCCACAGTAAATGCAACAGCAACTGACTGAGCAATTCCAATTCCCCATCTTTGTTTGCAAGTTTTCCCCACACAATGAGGAATAAAAATTGCTCTGGTGTGATACTGCCACCCCCCTCTGCTGCCTCAGCCAGCTAAGGACTCACAGAGCTTCAGCAAGGCCAAATGGCAGCTCCTGCACTTGGGCCACAACCTTGGGTTCCCAGCCTTTCTTCACAGCAGAGCTGTTCCAGTCCCTTCAGCATCCTTGTAGCTCTTTATTGGACTCTCTCCAGCAGGTCCCTGTCTCTCCTGAGCTGGCATTTCTGGCACATTGACATTTGATCACCCCTTAATGACAGCTGTTGCATCAAAAGTAGAGATGAGTTTCAACAAGGCCAAATGGCAGCTCCTGCACTTGGGTCACCACAACCCCAAGCAGTGCTGCAGGCTTGGGGCAGTGTGGCTGGAAACTGCCTGCAGAAAGGGACCTGGGGGCTGTAATGGACAAGCAGCTGAACAGGAGCCAGCAGTGTGCCCAGGTGGCCAAGAAAGCCAAAGGCATCCTGGCTGGCATCAGAAATGCTGTGGCCAGCAGCAGCAGGGAGGGGATTGTGCCCTTGGACTCTGCTGTGGGGAGGCCACAGCTGGAGGCTTGTGTTCAGCTTTGGGCAGCTCAAGACAAGAGAGGTGTGGAGGTGCTGGAGCCAGTGCAGAGGAGGGCAAGGAAGCTGTGAAGGGCCTGGAGAGTAAATGTGGTGAGGAGAGACTGAAGGAGCTGGGGCTGGTGAGTGTGAAACAGAGGAGGCTGAGGGCAGAGCTCATGGCTGTCTGCAGCTACCTGAGAGGAGGCTGTGCAGAGGCTGCTGCTGGGCTCTGCTCACAGGGAATTAGTGACAGAACAAGGGGGAATGGCCTCAAGCTGCAGTAGGGCAGGGTCAGACTGGACATTAGTGAAATTTTTTTCCCAGCAAGAGTGGTCAGGCATTGGAATGAGCTGTCCAGGGATGTGATGGAGTCCCCAACCCTGGCTGTGTTTCAGGGTGGTTGTGGTGCTTGGGGCTATGGTTTAAGGAGAATCTTGTAGAGTAGGATTCTAGGTTGGGCTTGGTGATCCTGAGGGGCTGTGCCAGCCTGGGTGTGGCTGTGTGGTTCTATGTTGTCATCTTTGTGAGCCACTGTTAGATGAGGGCACCTAGCAGTAGGCTACAAAGGATATTTCCTGGTTCTGCCTCCAGACACACTGCAGACAAGGAGCAGGCTGGAGCACTCCTTGTACCTCCTTTTGCCTTGCACAAGAGGTTTCCCATCACCCCACAAAAACAGTTCCCTTCTCTGACTCCAGGATTCTTTTACTGTATCTGAGTTTTCCTCCCAGCCCACTCCTGCCATGTTTTTACCCTCCCTGATGTCTTTCCTGGCTGTTTTTTGCCCTCCCATGGCTTCCCCTGTGTCTGGTGCAGACCCTGGAAGTTCCTGACTCCACCAGTGGGTTCAAATATCCCAGCTCCTACTCCATGACTCCAATCTTTTCCATAAGGAATTATCCCCAGATGCCTCCCTCCCTTAGCCCTGCCTCCAGTAGCCCCTCTCTGAAGTACACAGCTTTGCACTCTGGAGTCCATGGTGCACAGCAAAGCAGGGCTTGAGGGCTGCAAGATGAGCACCTTCCCACTTGAGCTCTGCTGGGCTGCCCTGATCCAGTCTGCTGGGGGCAGGTTCCACTCAGCACCACTGCTGGACCTTGCTGAGGGAGAGCTGAGTCTTTAGGCTGCCCAGATGCAAAGGCTGGCACCTGTCAAAAGCAGCTTCCAGCAATGTGGTCACATTTCCACATTACCTTCACAAAACCTTCCAGAAGCACACAGCTGAAGCACTGCTCAAAGCACTGCCAAATTCCCAAAGCCTGCTGGACTCTGAGAAGCATGGAGGGAGCAGTACAGCTTCTCCAAGAGATGGTCTGGAGAATCACAGAATCCTTTGGGT
>VWYK01054983.1:0-15022 GCA_013399775.1 Semnornis frantzii
CCAGTGTTCCAACACCCTCATGGGATCATTCACTATACTTCAACACAAGAAACATTCTCATTAGATTTTTCTTCTTTCCTATATGAACAGAATATTTTCAGTGTTTCATTATTTAGTTAAGAGGGACTCTGAGAATAGACATCTTCAGAGTTTTATTTCACTGGATGTGAACTGGCTCTCCACTTTGTATTAGTATCCCCAATATCATTTTCTCCTCATTTTTAAAAGATATTTAGTGCTCTTTAACTCTCAGAAATAGGTGCTCTTTATTTTATGCTGCGAATTCCACAGGCACCTTGCAAGTTGGTGTTTACTGATGGTTCTTTCTAGAAGACAGTCATCATTCTCTGAACTGTCATCATCATTCTAGTGAATTTGTTCTCTTTTTTCCTCTGCTTTTATATAAAATACTTTTAATAAAAATACTGTTACAGATGAAGCATTTCTTTAAAACTTAACTGTCCCTTTGGCAGGGCTTTGAGCTATATATAGATGTAATTGCATTCAAAAGAGTTAAAAGAACATTAAGTTTACAAAATAAAGCTCTCAACCTGATGGAATTCCAGAGCTTTGTTTCTTTCTGCACATATATTATGACAAATCTTTGTTTTCATTCTGACTGTGTCCTCGTAGAATGTACCAGTTGCAGTGTGCTCACTTAAAACAACTGCTTTCTGTACTTTATTTTATTGTTCTAGCTCAGCATGTGGCACATTTCTGCACATGGTTCAGACATAATGTGAAGATTAAATTGTTCTATAACAATCATCAGTACTATATCAGTGCCCCAAATAGCAGCAGAGCTGTCTTACTGAGAAGCAGATCCAGAGGAGGCCATGAAAATGATCAAGGGGTTGGAGCAGCTCTGCTATGAGGACAGGCTGAGGGAACTGGGGGTGTTCAGCCTGGAGAAGAAAAGGCTTCTGGGAGATCTACCAGTGTCTGAAGGGGACTACAAGAAGGATGGAGAGAGACTGTTTGCAAAAGCCTACAGGGGCAGGATGAGGGCAATAACTTCAAACTAGAGCAGAGCAGATTGAGATTGGATGTGATGAACAAGTTCTGCACCGTGAGTTGAGTGGAAGACTGGAACAGGTTGCCCAGGGACATGGTTGGGGCCCATCCCTGGAGGTATTCAAGGTGAGGCTGGACAGGGCTGTGGACAACCTGATCTAGTTGAGGATGTCCCTGCTGAGTGCAGGGTGGGTTGGACTGGATGAGTTTTGGAGGTCCCTTCCAACCCAGACCATTCTGTGTGATTCCGAGTGAAGTGGATTGGATCATTTCTGTTAATCGTGGGTTTGAGGTCTGTTGATATTAAAAATGTTTGTGTGTGTCTATATATAGGTATGTAAAATACTGTCTGTATATAGAAAAACTTGGTGCTCTGACTTTGCCTTTGAAGAGTTACAGTTATGTGCCAGAGCAGAACTTAGAGATTCCTTTGCAGAATCCCAGTGTGAATTTTTTTTATTTGGTGGAACTTTCATGGTGCAGATGTTCAAGGCTCTGGGTGTGTGTCTGGTAAACCTTTCCCATGGTTATCTGCATGAAGTATTGTAAGAGTGAGCATTATCATTTTGTACCACGGGCACCATCGTGAGATGTGTTTTCATGCATCAGATGACTACAAGCCTTTGGGATTTAGAAATTCCAAGTTCCACATCACCATCTCAGTTTATATTGTTAAACAGTTTGGGAAATTTCAGCTAATGCCATAGATACCTGTGTGACTTGAAAGGTCGATTTCTGCTTTTATTGCCTTTTGCCACGGTGAATTCAACTTTGCAAGCAGTGTGACAGCCAGGAGGATTGATCTGTGTATTGCAAGCACTGGGTCATTTCACAGCTCCCATCTTGTAAACTACTTTAGTGAGGCTTGAGTTTGTCTCAGAATATCTTACCTCATACATTAGAAAGACCTTGATTTGGGTTCAGACGTGAGAGAGTGGATGTCAATAGGACATCCTTATAAATACTTTTTTTCTTTGAAATATGTATTTTATATGTAAACACTTTGGACCATTATTTATTTACTGCAGACATGTTTTGATGAGGGTCATGGCTTCATTAATATTGTCGTAGAATCATAAAATCATAGAATGGCTTAGGTTGGNCACATACTGGAAGGCCACTCCAAGGTCTCCTGGAAACCTTCTCTTCTCCAGGCTGCAGAGCCCCAACTCTCTCAGTCTGTCCTCATAGCAGAGCTGCTGAAGCCCTCTGAGCATCTTTGTGGCCTCCTCTGGACCCACTCCAACACTTTCATGTCCTCCTTGTGTTGGGGGCTCCAGAACTGCACACAGGACTCCAGATGGGGTCTGAGGAGAGCAGAGCAAAGGGGCAGAATCCCCTCCCTTGCCCTGCTGGCCACTCTGCTCTTGCTGCAGCCCAGGACTCGGTTGGCTGTCTGGGCTGCACACACACACTGCAGGCTCATGTTGAGCTTTTCATCACCCCAAACCCCCAGGTCCTTTTCCTCTGAACTGCTCTTCAGTCATTTGCCACTCAACCTGGATTTGTGCTTGGGATTGTGCTGGCCCAGGTGCATGTTGTCGTCCCTTGCCTAACCAGTAAGTTACAGTAACACAGACCAGTTCCCCAACAGATCAATCCAGATTTGCAAGTTTATAAAGATGAATTAATTCTCTTAATTTTGGTTTGGAAGTTCAATAAGAATTCTCATTTTCGCCATCTTCTTAGCTGTACTTCCTATACTTAACCTTATTGGAGAGATAGAACCATGTATTGTACAAACCAAGCTGGTGCCAAGAGAGCATTTCCAAGAAGCTGGACTGAACAGTCTGCTTGCAAACTGGGCCATGAGCCTATTGCTGGTATGCAGCACTGGGTTAGAATAACTTAACAGTCACACTGGTTGTGTTTTAAAAGCATCCTGACTCAAATCAACTGTGACTG
Organism: Semnornis frantzii; assembly: GCA_013399775.1. NCBI lineage: Eukaryota > Metazoa > Chordata > Aves > Piciformes > Ramphastidae > Semnornis > Semnornis frantzii. Next base: position 2,920 of record VWYK01054983.1, read on the forward strand.
TTGGACAAGGTAGGTAAGTATGCCAATAATTTTTGAACATTATCAGAACAGGACTTTTTTTTCCCCCTTGGTCTCTGGAGGCCATCGGCACTTTTTCACACTAGTAGAAGTTTGTTTAGCTCCAAGGAACATTTGCTGTACTTGCAATTTTCCCAGCTCCATTTGGCTTACAGTGCAAAAAGCAGAGCTCACTGTCAGGCTTCCATCTTTTTGAAGGACCTCAAGGCACTGACTAGCCATGCTCCACATAATTTGAGCATACTTATCTCAGAGATATCTTCTTGATCGTGCTTTAGTTATGAGTTCTGAACAAAATATTAAAAGAGAGTTGTTTGTGATTTGTCCTGAAACTATTTCTGAACTACAGAAGCATTCTTCCCTCTCTGTGTGGATCCCATAGCAGATATGAAACTATTATATCATTCTCCCTTCTCAACAGTAAATTAAAGAGCTGTCTCTACTACTTGTATGATGTTTTGGGGAGATGTTGTGACCAAAGAATCTGTCTTTTATTCCAAACTCCTAACTCCAAATATAATTATGGAGAAAAGGGCTGAAGAAGCAAAGCTAGCCTGTTTTGTTTTCATTGGACTTAAAGTTTAGACTTAGGTTCTCTGTGGTCAGGAGGCTAAGATTAAAGGGGCCTGTAATTAGATTCAATACTCCATGTGTCTTAATGCCCAGAAAGGCCAAACCCCTGTCTGCAGGCAGTGATAGTTGCCAGGATCATCAAAAATAATTCGTGGATGCAAGTGAAAAGGAAAGTGTGCATGCTTTCTGAAATGGTTTGGTCTTACTTCCTCTGTCTTGCTTCTGTAAAAAGAAAGGATAGGAAATCCCTCAAAATATCTAGTAAACAAGTAGGATTTGAGGTTGAAAAGAAAGAGTTTCACGTCTGGAAAGAGATTGCCTAGATCTTGGAGGTAGTCCTCTGTATTCAAGTCATGTTTCCTTAGTTTTTCCTTTTGATCCTCCTATCTTCCTTGCATTAGCTGTAGTGGTACTCAGAGCAAAACAGGCTGTTAGGTGTCTGTGGTTTTTATGTGTACACATGTGCAGGAATGGAGAAAAGATGCCTGTCACACAGGCACAAGAGGGCAAGCACGGCTTTTGATTCATCTTTTAGATTAAATCATTGTTGGGGGTTTGCTACAGAGAATTCCACCTCTAGGTTAATAACGATGTGCAAGACAAAGTGTTTGCTTGGTGCCTGGAATTTATTTTCTCTCAACTTCATTTTGCATAATAAAATTGCTCTTCTTGGCTTTGTTTTGGGGTTTTTTTTGGAGGGATTCGTTCTGTTGGGTGTGATGGTTTGGGAGTTCCCTGCCCCCTCTACGCTTTGTAAAATCCCCCAGGCTAGACTCAGACAGCTGGAAGTTAAGGACTGAAACTCTGTTTACAGCTTAGCACAATGTACAAGCAGAGATATACACAATAGACAGGAATAGTTACAGACATATACGAGTTAAAGGTAATACAGAAGCACAATTCCCCTCCCAGAAATCAGAGTCCCCAGGTGGAGCTCCCAACCACCCTTCCACCTTCTTCCCACCCCTCTACCTTACCCCAGGGTTTGGCTTACATGCAAGGTGAGTTAGGAGGGTGGGCCAGGGGGGTTTGAAGGAAAGTGGTTAGTTAGGTTACTTGGCAGAGAGGAGAAGGCAAAAAAACCCCAAAAAACTAGAGAGCCTGAGACTCTCCGAGCCTGAGAGACTCTGTCTTATCTATGTTTGTGTTCTATACATCTCAGCAAGCCTACGAGTGAAATAGATATCACCAGTGTTTTCCTTTCACAGCCTATAATATAATTTTCTCCATTAAAATATTCCAATTAGCCTCAAACTAGCACATTGCATTTGTTTGGGTTTGGGTTTTTTTTGAGCAATGATAAGTTACATAATATGCCTGTGCAGCCACACACTCAGCCGCAGGCAGATGGTGATAACCGGTAAGAGTAAAACTTGAGCCTGAGTGGGACGTTGGTGACCCCCAAAAGATGTGATGGTGCTTAAGAGTTCCACTCTTCCCCAGTCCAGCTGCCCAGTGCTGGGGCTGACAGAGTGCTCTGCTCTTTTCTTTTACAGGCAAGTTAAAGACCAAAATAAGAAAGTGGCAAATCTGAAGCACAAAGAGCAAGTGGAGAAAAAGAAGAGTGCGCAGATGCTGGAGGAGGCCAGGAGACGAGAGGATAATCTTAATGACAGCTCCCAACAGCTTCAGGTAACAAGGGAATGTCACGGAAGCAACTTGACCAGGCAGGCTTAGCTACTTCACTCTCTGCTGTATTTCCTGGTCCTTTTTCGTATCTGAGACCTAAGAACTTCGTCAATGATTGTTTCAGAGGACACCTCTAATCCAGACCGCTCCAAAGAAACCCCCTCTCAGCTGCCCATGTAGCTTACTTCCCTTTTCATAAAAGGGAAACCTAGTTCTAGCTGTCAACTTGGTTATGAAGTGCATCATTGAACTAATTTTATCATGTGACAATTGCGATTGTTGTGGCATTTCTTTCTTCACTTCTTTCTTTCTTCACTTCTTTCTTTCTCCACTTCTTTCTTTCTTCACTGCTCTTCTAACAGCCTTTTTCTTTAGCTCTTTGATGTGTTTTCCCAGCCAGTTTTAAGCTCTCTTGGTGCCTTTTCTTCAGTAAATGAACAATGACCATATAAGTATTCTTGTTATAAAATGGAGTTGTTATGAGGTGGCTGGAGGTGGCTGTTTGAAAGTGAGTGATTTGAAAGCAAGCCAGGTGTTCCTCAGTGTGCTCTGTGTTGATATTAGCTGTAGGTGCTTTATCAAATGCTAAGTTTTCAAGTGCTGTCATGAAAATGTTAAACCATCTCCATGAAATAAGGCAATGATACCATGATGCTAAGGGAGGACATAATTGATATTTTGCCTGTGATTTCTTTAACTTACAAAAATCAGTTCCCCTTTGGGGAGCAAAAGTAAACATGGTGACAGTAATCTACCCTCTAAGTCTCTTTAATTTTTTTTTTTTTTTTAATCCGTAGAGGGCTAGCCTTCTCCTCAGTGTTTTCCTTTGTTATCCTAGGTTAAGTCCTGTTTCCTGTTAGCAGCTATGCATCTTAATGCATCTACAAGGAAGACACAAAATGAATCCTAATAGCTCCCTGGGAGAGATAAATACCCTCCTTAGTTTAAACAGATAGCTTCTTTGTTCTGTTCTGTGGAATTCCAGGGCGGTTCTTCAACTCTTGAAAAACTTTTGAGAGAACGATAGAAACATGCCCGTGTGGAATGCTCTCAGATGAACTCTGTTGTGGTACTGTTGAGTACAGGGCTCCCCAGCTCAAGAGGTACAGAGATCTGCTGGAGAGAGTCCAGCGAAGGATGATGAGGGGACTGGAGAACTGCCTGATGAGGAGTGGCTGAAGGACCTGGGGCTGCTTAGTCTGGAGAAGACTGAGAGGGGATTTAATAAGTGTTTATAAATGTCTAAGGATTGGGAGTCAGGAGTGGGGGGGGGCAGGCTCTGGTCACTTCCTCCCTGTGATAGGACAAGGAGCGATGGATGTCAGCTCATCCATTCCACCTCAACACAAGGGGGAACTTCTTTACTGTAAGGCTCCCAGAGCACTGGCACAGGCTCCCCAGAGAGGTTGTGGAGTCTTCTTCTGTGGAGCCTTTCAAGGCCTGTCTGGATGTGTTCTTGTGTGCCCTGAGCTAGATTGTCTTGGTCCTGCTCTGGCAGGGGGGTTGGACTGGATGCTCTCTTTGGGTCCCTTCCAACCCCTGTCATCCTGTGATCCTGTGTTTTTTCTCCTTCAATTCCAGTTCTGTATGTGCAGGGCACTGAAATAGTTAATGCTTGAAAATTATTTCATAACTGGAGGCTTGTGTAAAAGACAGGAGATGTGGGGCTTCAGCATCTGCTGATGAGTTTTGTGGCTGTAATGCTGTGGCAATATACAAGGCTCTTGTTATGTGGCAGCTGAAGTCTAAATAACACAATCCTACTTGTGTTAGGGAAACATCTTTAAAAAGTCCTAATGCTAACACAATATTTGTTTTGATTTCCAATCTGCCTTGGAGAAAACCTGTTTTTTAAGTTTATAAACTTGAAGAGGTCCTTGACATTAGCCTTGCAGTTAGGGCATAGTGATCAAGTGATGGAGCTCCACAAGACCATTCTCCTTGTTTGTAAGTAGCACTTTCAGATTTTCAGAGGTATAGTTTTCTTTTTTTCTGGCTTTTTTCCCAACAATTACTCTTCCCCTTGCCATTTTTCCTTCTGTTACACAAATGGAATCCATTGGGGAAAGCCCGAAATTCCCTTCCTCTCAGCTTCGTTTTGCATACTAAAATTGCTCTTCTTGGCTTCGTTTTGGGTCTGGTTTTTTTTGGATGAGTTTACTGTGTTGTGTTTTGGGTTTTTTTTTTTTTCGAGAAATGGTAAGTTATATAATGTGCCACAGCAATGGGCAGGTGATGATAATTTGATTATTGATAAATCCAAGTCCTGTTAAAACTGTTTAATCCTGGGTTCTGACACTCTAAAGAGGTTGTACAGCTTTGCTGGCAGCAGTGAGGCTTTACTTGGAAATTAGGTGGGGGAAAATGGTGCCGCTTTGTATCAGAGTTGATTAAGGATGTCTAGCTGTCCTTGGCATGTCCTGACCAATTTTTTACTTGTAAAGTGTTCTGGGGACAGAGAGATCATAGATGTCAAACTATGTCTGGCACAGTCAGCATAACTTGACTGTGACTATTCTTTTTTAACTGAAAAGTAACCAATCTAGAGAAGAGAAGGCTTTCAGGAGACCTTGGAGTGGCCTTCCAGTATCTGAAGGGGGCTACAGGAGGGCTGGGGAGGGACTATTGACAAAGTCTTGTAATGACAGGACAAGGGGCAATGGGTTTAAACTGGAAGAGGGAAGATTTAAACTGGATATTAGGAAAGGGTTCTTTACAGTGAGGGTGGTGAAACACTGGCACAAGTTGCCCAGACAGGTTGTGGCTGCTCCCTCCCTGGAGGTGTTCAAGGCCAGGCTCAATGAGGCCTTGAGTGACCTGTACTAGTGGGAGGTGTCCCTGCCTCTGGCAGGGGGTTGGAACTGGATGATCTTTGAGGTCCCTTCCAACCTAAACAATTCTGTGATTCTATGACTGGCGTAGTTAGCATGATTTGACTGTGAATATTTCCTCTTTTTTAACTGAAAAGTAACCAACCTAGGTATAGGAACAAGAAAGAAATAGCTATTTTCTCCTTCGAGGAAGCCAAGTTGTGGGATATTTTTCTGTCTTATTACTCTGTTTTAGGTTGGTGGTCTAAAAGGAGAGCTAAATCTGTAAACAAAGATGTCAAAGAAAACATTTTGATTATCTTTATCATTTTCCTTCTTTTTTCCCACTTCCAGGTGTCTGTACAGCAGTACATAGTTCTTTCCATTCTGCCTGTGTTGTGTTTTGTTCTGCACTCACCTCTCTTGCTTTCTATATAATGACACACAAGTGTTTCTGAGATTAAAAATAGACATGGTTCAATGCATGTAAGAATTTAAGATTGAAGTGGGGCCTGATAGTCAAGGTTGAAATGTGTGAGTTATCCCAGTATTAATAGTGCTTGATTTTCCCTAGTGCCTTTCCTCTTTTGTGAACCTCATTGTCCTGTTTGGGTGGGCTTGACTGCAGAGGGCCTTCCCCCGTGCTTGACACAAGGCTGAAGGGAACGCTTTCATTCACAGATGAAAAAAACTCTGTATGCTGTAATGAAAATATCAGGCTAAGGTAAAATATGGAGTGTTTAATGACAAGTGACAGGCTCAATAAAAACTCCTTCCTTCAGAAGAGCTCTCTGCTTGCAGCTTGCCTCTCTCAAGGACTGCAGCATTTTGGTTTCCTGGAAGTCAGATTTACCCAGGACCACATTTCAATGTCTTCTCCAGAGGCTCTACAGGGTATTGCCTTCTAATCAATTAAAAAAGAGAGAAAAAAATTAAACTGGAGAAGAATATAGACTTTTTTTTTTTTTTTNATAAAAAAAAGAAAAAAAAATTAAACTGGGGAAAAATATAGACTTTTTTTTTTTTTTTTTTTTTTTTAATGCAGCCATTGTTGGCTTTGGGGTCAGGATACACAAGCACCAATTTCAGATCATTTTGGCCTTGGTGGTTTTGGCTGGAATTAATAATAAGGCATTCTGAAATGCTTTAAAATATATGATCTGCATGTTCTTGGGTTGACTGTCTGCAATCCAGTCAAATAAACATGCTTCCAAGCACATACTCTCCTCCTCCTCTCTCTGTCCCTAACAGGCATGTGGTTTCTTTCTTCCTGAGTCCAGTAACAAAAAGTTCGTTTGTTCAGAGAGCTCCGATGATGGAAATTTGGTATTTTGAGGAGTGGGGGAAGAATGAAAACCATAATGTCTCAATTCTAGTCAGATGGATAAATGGCTTTCCAAATTTGTCTTTTCCTCCTGGATTCCCGTTAAACCACAACTCTCCAGAGTTCTGAGAGGTTAACGAGTGTCTGGTCTGTAAGCAGGATAAAAAACTCAAGCTGTTGGGCTACAAGAGAAGATTTTTTTTTTCCTTGCAATAACAAAGCTTGGCTGTTGTGAAAAGGAATTGATATGCTGTCTTGTCCTAGAGAGGTGACATTTACTAACATCCCATAATGTTTGGAACTGCCATCTGGAAGGTAGCACACATGTTTTCTTCTTCTGTGACTCCAGCATCTTCCAGAGTCTTTGGGAGGAATTCTCAGAATATCTCATGGCATGGAGTTGTGTAGAATTCGATCAGTACCACAGCACTTAGCCATCAGTCTCTTCATGGCTCTGTCCAGAAGCTGTGCAAAGTATCTCTGAATGCTTTCAAGAACAGCTTTAGAACCAAGCAAACTTGTTAAACTTTTTCTTCTTTTTTGACACTCAAGTTTAGATAATATAATGTATTAACTCCTAATTCAGGAATTATATATGCAAGAATCACAACATGTTAGGGGTTGGAAGGGACCTCTGGAGCTCTTCCAGTCCAACCCCCCTGCAAGAGCAGGACCAAAGAATCCAGTGCAAGTGGCACAGGAACACATCCAGACAGGGCTGGAAAGTCTCCAGAGAAGGAGACTCCACAACCTCTCCGGGCAGCCTGTGCCAATGCTCTGGGACCCTTACAGATAAGAAGTTCTTCCTCCTGGTGTGCTGGAACTTCCTATGCTGCAGTTTCTATCCCTTGCCCCTTGTCTTATGCCAGGGCATTAGTGGTCGGAGGCTGTTCCTGTCCCTTCCTTCCTGACTCCCAGCTCTCAGATCCTCAGATATTCATAGACATTGCTCAGATCCCTCTCAGCCTTCTCCTCTCCAGACTAAACAGCCCCAGGGCTCCCAGCCTCTCCTCATCAGGCAGTGCTGCAGTCCCTTCAGCATCCTTGTAGCCCTCCCTCGCACTCAAGAGGGACGGTTGATCCTGTCCCTCTTGAACTTAGACGTTGCTTGTTCCTTGAGATTAAATAATTCTTGTATCATATCAAGCATTCAACAGGAAAAGTATCATTCTGATGGAAAGAACTGGATTTTCAGTCTAAGAAAATGTGCAGTTTCTGTTTGTAAATGCTCTTTCTGGGATCCAGAAAGTTTAATGAGATTAATACATTGTCAAGTACCTTCTCAGCAAGTGAACCTTCAAAGTTACCAATGTCAATGCCCCAGGCCTGTCACTGCTCAAGAGACATTTGAACAACACTCTTAACAACAATATGCTTTGACTTTTAGTCATCCTTGAATTGGTCAGGCAGTTGGTCTGGATGATTGTTGTAGTTCCCTTCCAACTGAAATTATCTATTCTGTTTCAATTAACAGTTTGTTATGAGGCACCATAACATACCAATATCAGCATTCAGACATTAGGAAAACTCAAGTGAAACCCAATCCAGATGCTGTAAAATTTCCTTGTAACATGGCAAGACTGGATCTTGAGGTTAGGGTAGCTGAAGATGTTTTGCTCTGCTCTGTTGATGATAATACTGTGCCATGATGCAAATGGGGGCTTGTCAGGTGCTTCGGCTGTTATTAAAGAGATGTTGTCCTTCCCTAATTCATCTATGAACTTGCTTTTGGACAGTGTATAGAAAGCCCCTGAAGAAACAGTTACATTTAAGGAAAAACTTTCCAAGCTGCAAGGGCAAGCTTTTCCTCCATAACTTTCCAGGTGTTCTTTGAAACAAATTGCTTATGCCAGTTAAATGATGTTCAACGTTTTTCTGGGATAAGTGAATTTCAGGTGCTAGGTTCCTGTCTAATTTCTCCACCATATAGACCACTACCATATCAGATTCCAGCCTCGCCTGCCAGCTTCTTTATCCCTTGGACAGCACAGCACAGCATGTTTAAAGCCCATGGCCCTGGTTAAAATTTGTTCCTTGATGCAGTCTTGCATCTGCACCATTTCTTGTAAGGAGCAGCCTGAAATATCACACCTGGATTTTCTCTTTCAGCTCAGATCCCTCTTTGGGAATTACTCAGATCAATCTGTTCTTTTCCTGTCTCTCCCATTCTCTCCCAGTACTTTTTAAGACATCGATTACATCAAGGAGAAGTTTTGGCCTCCCTGTCCTTGGGTGATTCTCTGTGCAGCCTTGCAGGCGTTTAATGTTCCCTGGGGCTGACTGGCTGCCCTTAGCCACCTACATGCAGTTCTAGGTTATCCTTCCTCTGTCCTGTAGGGCAGAATTCATGATATCAAGCACCCAAAGGATATTAGGGCACTTTGCAATTCAGTTTTTAAGAAACTTTTTGAAGGGATAACTTTTTTTTCCTGTCACCATAAAGAATGAAACTTGACATTGTGGCTGAGAAGGCCAAAGAGATCCTGGGATGCATTCAGAAGAGTTGAGGTCAGCAGATGGAGGGATATTCTCCTCCCCCTCTACTCTGCCCTGGTGAGACCTCACCTGGAATACTGCATCCTCAGTTCAAGAGGGACAGGGATCTGCTGTAGAGAGTGCAAGGGAGGGCTACAAGGATGCTGAAGGGACTGCAGCACTGCCTGATGAGGAGAGGCTGAGAGCCCTGGGGCTGCTTAGTGTGGAGAGGAGAAGGCTGAGAGGGGGTCTGAGCAATGTCTATAAATAGCTGAGGACTGGGGGTCAGGAAGGAAGGGACAGGAACAGCCTCCGACCACTAATGCCCTGGCATAGGACAAGGGGCAAGGAATGGAAACTACAGCACAGGAAGTTCCAGCTCAACATGAGGAAGAACTTCTTGACTGGAAGGGTCCCAGAGCACTGGCACAGGCTGCCCGGAGAGGTTGTGGAGTCTCCTTCTCTGGAACCTTTCCAGCTCTGTCTGGATGTGTTCCTGTGCCACCTGTGCTAGATTCTCTGGTCCTGCTCTTGCAGGGGGGTTAGGCTGGAAGATCTCCAGAGGTCCCTTCCAACTTCTAACATCCTGTGAGCCTGTGATCCTGTGATCACATTCCACATTCTTGATAAGTTAAAGCTGAATCTGCTTTCAGAGAGGATGCTCTGTCTCCCAGTTCTTACACAGGACTTTTGTTAATGAAAATACAGCAGGTATGAACAAATACAGGCTCTAAAGAACTCTTCTCATAAATAGAACAAAAAAGAACAGTCAGACTCATCAAAAGTTCAATTAAATAAGTATTTGCAAATTATTCCTCCCATTTTAATTGTGCTAAAAGTGATGGTGAGCAGTAGGTAGTTTTGGGCTCAGCTAACCCTTCAGCCATTTCTCTGGCTGTTCATAAGACAAGAAACCATACATATATGCAACAGAGACTTTCAGATGCATTGTGATTTGTTAGTGGTGTGATATTCCAGGACTCATTTTACCTTCCACCAACATTCACAAGATGTTACAGAAAATACAAGGTACCACAGACATTGCATTCTGTGCTTATTTGCAGGGTGGTGATTTGCAGCGCAGGCTGTGCAGGTACTGTAGACACAAGGAAATACTGAACCCTGGCAGATGCTTTGAGAAAAACTTGCTCTTGTTCTTATCGTGTCATAACTCTGCCTGTCAAGGGAGCTTTCCCTGACTTTCCTGGGAGAAGTTCCAAAAATCGTGACCTTTTAGCTATGCTTTTTTGTGCATTTGAGTGAGGGAGAGTTTCTTGGGGAGGGGATTCATTTGAATTTTAGCTTTTTNNNGGAGGTGTTTTTTTTTATTTTTAGTTTTTTTTTTTTTTTTTTTTTTTTTTTTAGAGGGAAGGAAAAATTCATAATTGAGCATTCTTGGATCAAGCTCCTTTTTTATAGATAAGGTACAAATGATGAACAGACAGCCTCACTTCATCTTGTCTTATATCCATGTGAAGTCCTGCAGTAGTTATGGACTGTACTCAAATATTCTTCAATTTTAATGCCCTCTAATGGAAAAAAAATCCCAACTTTTCCTAATGTTAATACTATAATAATTTTATCATTCAGCATCACAGAAACAAGGCTGGATTTAAAAAAAAAAAAGTTCATGGAACAGAGGAGGAATACTGCACAGTACCAAAATTCAGTGCATAATATGAAATAGCAATGTTATGGAATTCCTTTTTCATGTAAAAATTCCAGTGTTGGATTTCTAACTCAGGACAGTAATGGACATCAAAAGGAGCTTCTAGCTTCCCTTTTCGCGGAATCACAGAATTGTCAGGGTTGGAAGGGATGTCAAAGATCATCAAGCTTTGACCCCTCTGCCATGGGCAGGGACACCTCACACTAGATCAGGTCACCCAGAGCCACATCCAGCCTGGCCTTATAAGCATCCAGGGATGAGACTTCCACCACTTCCCTGGGCAACCTGTGCCAGTCTCTCACCCCCCTTATGGTGAAGAACTTCTTCCTAATGTCTGATTTAAATCTCCCCTCCTCTAGCTCGGATCCATTCCTGCCAGTCCTATCATTACCTGACACTCTAAAGTCCATCCCCAGCTTTCTTGTAGGCCACTTCTGGTACTGTAAGGTCACAATAAGGTCTCCTGGGAGCCTTCTCTTCTCCAAACTGAATAATTCCAAGTCTCTCAGTCTGTCTCCATAGGAGAGCTGCTCCAGCCCTCTGATCACTTTTCTCTCTTGAAGCCACAAAGTACAAGAAGCTGAAGGGCTTGCAGACTTGCTAACAGGTTGCCAGAAAGGCAGGAAAAAATATCTTTACTTTTTAAGAGCAAAGTCAAGCCCTGCAGTATCTGCTCAGATGATGTCCTGTCCTTAGGAATATTAATCCTTTCCATCCTTTCACATGTGGATCTGATGGACTTTGCAAGAGAGTAATTTTCCATTTATTTAAGGGAAGCTCATCCAGACAAGAGTTTGTACACTTTAAACCTTACAAGTATTTACCGTGGGTCTGTTTCTAATGTCAGTTTTCCCAAGAAAATATTTTCCATACATAAATCTGATACCTATTTCTCCAAACAGCTGTGTCCAGACAATATATAATAGTATTTGTGACCAGCGATAAAGTTTACCTCTTCCATTTCTTAATTTTCTTGGATTTGTGAGAGTTTGGTGTTTTTAACATTGTTACAGTGTGAGCCACAATCAAGCTGCGGAGACAGACTTGCACACAGTTCTATTAAAGCCATTTTTCCTGATGAGTGCTTACAAGAACTTTGTCGTTGCTCATGTGTGCAGTTGCGTGTCAAAGCAGCAACTTCTGACCGTGAATATTCTTTGTCCCAGAATATGTGCTTTGTTCCCATAGCATGTGAACTGTTCAGCTGTGTTATTAAAGAAGGAACAGGCACATTTTCTTCCATCTGAAATTGAATATACATATCACAATCACAGAACCACAGAATGTCAGGGACTGGAAGGGACCTCCAAAGCTCATCTGGTCCAATCCCCCTGCCAGAGCAGGATCTCCTATACCAGATCACACAGGAACACAGCCGGGTGGGTTTTGAATATCTCCAGAGAGGGAGACTCCACAACCTCCCTGGGCAGCCTGTTCCAGTGTTCTGTCACCCTCACAGGGGAAAAATTCCTCCTCATGTTTAAATGAAACTTCCTATACCTCAGCTTCCACCATTGCCCCTTGTCCTGTCATTTGGAATCACCCAGCAGAGCCTGGCTCCGTCCTCCTGACACTCAGCCTTTACATATTGATAACCATTGCTGA
>VWYK01054983.1:15258-26911 GCA_013399775.1 Semnornis frantzii
GAATCCAGGTCTAACGCTGGCAGTCCGTGGCTAGCAGTCTCCGGTGCTTCTGTGTTTCTTTCTGCCCAAGTGCTCCTGGTGCTCCTCATGCTTCCCGTGCTCCCTAGATAATGTGTCCCGTTGCCATATTTATATGCTGGGGCGCTTTGCTGTCCCCCGTTCCAGCCTGCGGGGGTGGGGTAGGGTACTTGACACCTACTCCATTCACATTCCAAACCCCCGGAGCCAGAGGTGGGGGGAAACAGAACAGTTTCACACCCCATTCAAACCTTTGGTGGGGCAGGGACTTGGGTGTGCCCCACCACAGGAAGATGTTCTACTCCCTTCAGCACTTCTGTGGCTCTGCACTGGACTCTGTTCTTCCTGAGGTCCTTCTTGAACTGAGAGTCCCAGAACTGGACACAATATTCCAGACACAGCCTCACCAAGGCAGAGTGGATGACCTTGTTCTTAGATTTTGTATGGCAGTTTTTCTAGAGGCAGAATCTGTCATTCTATATAATCAGTGTTCCTGACATTAAATGCATTGTTAAGCAATTACCTCCTCCTGTGTCTGCCCAGAAGAGAACACTTCTTACGTAATCCTTGTTACCCTAACTCATCCAGAAACTAGGACTGGAGGGAAATGGCATTTGGAGTGGATAAGAATATCCCTGGGTAGACACTTTGGCATCTGTTTTAGTAGTTTTCACTTTATGGGTTGGTTTACCAAACATTTGTTGTGTTCAGGTTAGATGCATCCATTACCTTCTCATCTTTAAAAGAATGAAACATTTGGAATGTAGAAACATTCTGCAGTTTTGAACAGACATCTGGGAAAATGTCATGAAAGTCACTATTTACAACTAACAATAGGCAGTCCCCCAATTATCCCAGCATTGCCTTGACTACAAATTGAGATTTCTTGTGAGAGAAAACTGTTGTGTGGCTTTAGAGCTTTTAAGAGAGGAAAGAGGGCTCCATCCATCCTAACATTTCTCTGTGATCCATCAGGAATATTATTCTCCAGACACACTTTCATCCAATCTTTTCTGTAGAAACATGGAGGTGTTGGTGGAAGATGAAACCTTCTATTTGTACTCTCTTGCCTGTTTGGCAAAGAGCACATTTGGTACCCTTTACGATATGCCAGAAACTAAGTATACTGAAGGCTGAACAGCTGAATGTGTGCCAAGAATCTTAGCCACTAGATGGTTTTTCCTGTTTTTTTTTCCCAAGATTAGTATCTGAGTTCAAACTCCTTTCCTAAAAACTGTCAGAGAGATTAATGTAACTGTTGACAACATGGTGTGGTTCCTGTGAGGAGGTCTCTCCTGAGAGCAGAAAACATTGAGGGCCAGATTTAAGCAAAACAATAGGAGTACATTCGAGGGGAAGAACAGCTCTCATTTCTTGTTGGTGTCTTATTTCATGAGCCTGAGAAATGGCAATAAATTTGCATGTTTTCCTGACTCTGATTTCCTTTTTTCTTTCTCTCTCTCTCAAGCTTTTTGGTTTTGTTTTTTTTTCACTTACCGTGTTGAAAATTATTCCAAATTCATATCTCATATTGCCCTGAGAATAAAACTGCTCATTCTATAGTCCACTAAGAAAACTGCTCTTCTGCCTTCTTCTTGTTTTGCCCAGTAGAGAAGGTGGAGTGCTGATGGGCTCTTAAAGACAGGGAGAATTCAGAATCCATTCAAAAATTAATAAAAAGCAAAACAAAACAGACAGGGAAATTTTTTAGTTGCATGGAATCATAGAATGGTGAGATTGGAAGGGACCTCAAAGATCATCTAGTTCTAACCCCCTGCCATAGGCAGGGACAACTCCCACCTCTGCATACCTCTGGCAACAAATGCTTCAGCGTTTGCTTTTTAAAAAATTCCTCTAACTCACTTGGAGTAATAATAGATCAAACTAATCTGGATTATTATTCCCTAATCTTGCTTAGTGAACTGCCCAAATTGCTGCCAGCCTTCAACTGCCTTTCTTTTCCTATAGGAACGAGCATGTTCTGTCTTTAGTTAACACTTTTCTTATTAGATTTTCCTGCCAGTTGTGTATTCAGAACTTTACAGAAGGTTGGAAAACAACTAAAAGTCAGTGTCAGTCCTTTAAGCTGTTGGATCTTGTTTACACACTCAGATCTCTTAAACTCAGATTCCAGTTCAAGAGGGACAGGGATCTGCTGGAGAAGGTCCAGTGGAACACTATGAGGATGATGAGGGGACTGGAGCACTGCCTGGTGAGGAGAGGCTGAAGGACCTGAGGCTGTTTAGTGTGGAGAAGAGAAGACTGAGAGGGCATTTAATCAATGTTTATAAATATCTGAGGGCTGAGGGTCAGGAGGGGGAGGACAGGCTCTGCTCACTTGCTCCCTGGGATAGGACAAGGAGCAATGGATGGAAACTGCAGCACAGGAGGTTCCAGCTCAACACAAGAGGCAACTTCAAGCAGGTGCTGGAAGGTGTCCAGAGAAGGCATCAAGGCTGGTGAGAGACTTGGAGCACAGCCTTGTGAGGAGAGGCTGAGGGAGCTGGGGTTGTGCAGCCTGGAGAAGAGAAGGCTCAGGGCAGACCTCATTGCTCTCTACAGCTACCTGAAAAGAGGTTACAGTCAAGTGGGGTTGGTCTCTTCTCCCAGGCATCCAAGGACAGAACAAGAGGACACAGCCCCAAGCTGCACCAGGGCAGGTTCAGGCTGGACATTAGGANCAAGGCCTGTCTGGAAGCACTCCTGTGTGACCTGAGCTAGATTGTCTGGTCCTGCTCTGGCAGGGGGGTTGGACTCGATGATCTCTTTGGGTCCCTTCCAACCCCTGACATCCTGTGAGCCTGTGATCTGAATGCAGGTGGTGGGAGAAACTAACAGTGCTGGTGTCACTTAGTTTTTTCCTGATTAATACAGGAGGACAATCTCCTTAACATTCTAGAAAATGCTTATAGTCAGCTGAAATTCATCAGCAAGTTCAGTTTAGGAGACTGTTGTTTTTGTTGCTGCTGTTTGAATACTGTCTAAGTGTTGGTGTCTCTGAGGTTAGATGGCTTTGCAAAGGAAGGCATGAAGAGTAAGCAAGTAACAGCTGAAGGAATTCTGTGTCCCAGCAACAGTTGCCCACACCCTTCCCGGGCACAACTTTCTTCTCCATGCCAGTCACCACCCATGAACTTTTCTCCTACTCCTTTTGAAGAACCATTGAGTATTCAGAATCACAGAAACATTCCAGCTGGAAAAGACCCCCAGGATCACCAAGTCCAACCCAGAATCCAGTGGTTTGCGATAGCATGTCTCTAGCCTGTTCCTCTTCCTCCAGAGCTGATGGCTGCTTTAAAGGAAGAGGTTCCTGGTACAAATACAATAACTCTTCTACCATGGTAAAAAACAAGGAAAGAGGCACCAGAGACTAAAGTGAATGTGTGAGACCAAAGGAGACTGAAGGAATTCTCTTCAGAGAGATTCAATGTTGTTGTCTGCTCGGCAAATGTTTCCTCAGCGGTGCTGTGTCACAAGGACTTTTTGTCACTTGTTGGGCTATGAAAGAGAGGGCAGACAAGAGAAGTGAACTTTTCTAGTTGGCTGTCCACATGTGCCCATGTGTGCTGCTTATGCTGCTCAGTTTTTGCTGAATGAGTGAAAACAAGCAAAGAAACAGGTCTTGCAACTACTGTGCTGTGTTAGTACAGTGATGATGGCAGGATTGACATTGGCAAGGAGAGCTCAGAGAAACAGTGTTGTATCAAGGGAATCATGTATGGGTTCAAGCTTTGCATCAGCAGTACAGTTAGCTAAAACTGCCACTGGTTTTTGCTGGGGTCTTCTGTCAGTTTAACAGTATTGACTCATGCTGTTGATTGATGTGTGACAAAGAAATCTCTTTTCCATCAGAGTTTCCACAATTAGCCTCTCAGAGGCAAACAAACAAAACCCACATGTGCAAACCTCCCAGAAACCCCAAACAAACCCACAAGCCCCAAAATGATCACAGATACCTATTTCTTTTGCTCACTTCACAACATTTCCATGGCTGTATTGTCAGCCTTGGGTCTCATTCTGCTAGTCGATGCAGCGACCCACTGTGGTTAGATAGAAGCATAGTCCCTGTAGGGTTAAAGATATCCAGATGTGGTAATTTGCAACAGCTGAAGTGAAATGTTAAAGGCTGTTGGCAACCTGCATGAGCTG
The DNA here is from genome assembly GCA_013399775.1 of Semnornis frantzii. Lineage (NCBI taxonomy): Eukaryota > Metazoa > Chordata > Aves > Piciformes > Ramphastidae > Semnornis > Semnornis frantzii. The sequence goes on from VWYK01054983.1 coordinate 19,426, forward strand.
CTAAATGGTAAACCTGGTTGTTAGTATTGGCAAGGTACTTCATTCTGTCTAGATTGTTGCTAGTGAAAAGTGCCTGTAGAAAACCAAGGCAGGTAACTGATCGCTGTGTTGGGAGCAGCAGGCTTAAAGGAACAGGAAAGAAGTGTCAAAACTATGGAGCTATCAGAAAGAGACTTTGGCCACTTCTCACAGGAGTAACTACTTCTGTTAGTAGTTTTAGTGCAGTGTAATAGTGTCCAGAACTGTCCTTTTCTGTTCACAGGCTCAGAGGATGTTAGGGGTTGGAAGGGACCACTGGAGGTCTTCCATCCCAGCCACCCTGCCAGAGCAGGACCCGAGAATCTAGCACAGGTGGCACAGGAACACATCCAGACAGGGCTGGAAAGGCTCCAGAGAAGGACACTCCACAACCTCTCTGGGCAGCCTGTGCCAGTGCTCTGGGACCCTTACAGTCAAGAAGTTCTTCCTCATGTTGAGCTGGAGCTGTGCTCAACATGTGTGTAGTTTCCATCCCTTGCCCCTTGTCCTATGCCAGGGCACAAGTGTGCAGAGGCTGTCCCTGTCCCTTCCTTCCTGAACCCCAGCCCTCAGCTACTGATAGACATTGATCAGATCCCTTTCAGCCTTCTCTTCTCCAGACTAAGCAACCCCAGGGGTCTCAGCCTCTCCTCATATGGCAGTGCTCCTGTTCTTCTCCTTCCTTTCTATTCTCTTTCAAGCAATGTATAAATAATCTAGATTGCAGTGAAATTCCTCTTCAGTAACAGAGAAGGATATTCGAAGTATGGAGCTTTCCAATGGACATAATTCAGCTGCTATTGATTAGGATCTCTTCTTATTGTTACTCCAAGCTCAATGTATTTTCAGAGTGCTCCTGTGTAACAGGTTAACACTCTGTAAATCATAGAATCATAGAATAGTAAGGTTGGAAGAGACCTCAAGGATCATCTAGTTCCAACCCCCTGCCAGAGGCAGGGACACCTCCCACTAGTACNTTAGATACTGGAATGCTACTATAAGACATCTTTTGATAATCTCCTGAGATGACAAAGTAGGAGGCATCTGTAATGGACCAGCTGCAGCAGAACCCATTTTTCTTCTCTACATTTGGTACTGGTTGTGGCTGAAGACAGCAAGGGAAGTTTCTGGAAGAAACTTAATAAGATTTCAATATTTAATATTAATCATCAAGCATGCACTTTAGAGCTGAAATAAATCAGACCTTCGTATTTTTTAACTATGGAAAAAATCCTAATGTTTGTAGATGGGCTGCCTCCAAATGCTGATTTAGAATTTATTGTATTGATAAGTAAGTGACAGTTTGTATCCAGGAGGGAGATTTAAGCATTACTTGAGGCAGCTGATAGTCCTGAGTTCCCAGGTTCCACTTGTCCAGTGGCAGATCAGTTCACAAAGGATTTTTCTTTCTAGGGAGAGTTTTGTTCCCTCCAGAGTGGGTAAAGTTCATTATCATTAGGTCCTTTACCTGGGTTATGACTTCATGAGGAAATAGGTGATAGTATGGAGCAATAGTTCACAGGAATAAGAGCTTGTATTGATGTAATGGTTTCACTACTTAAGAAATAGGTTCCTAGTGCAAAACTTTTCCAGTACTGTGTTCTTGCCTTCTGATCAGTGAAAGAACACAGGCAAAATGTGCTATTAATTACAAGATTATAGGAAAAGAAATTTTCCTTACCTGAATGATTCTCTAGTCCTAGAAGTATTTTTAACAGTTACAAGATATATTTCATTGCCTTCTCAAACTATTAACTAATCTTTCTCAAGAGTTAACTGGAGAAACTCACTTTAATTCCAAATAAAAGCATGAAATGAGGCCATGAAGACCTTTATGAGTCTGGTTCAAGACACAGTTATGAAGATTGCCAGGATGCCTCAGATTTAATTGAACCTGACAGCCTCACATATCCTATTGCATGCACTTTCAGAGAACTTGGTGGCAGGGCACATGTCACACGACTGCAGGATAGATTCAACTGATGCATCCTTTTAATATGCAGCACTTGGACATCCTACCACTTCCTTCCTGAAGTGAAAGAAAAAGCCCAGAAGTGTCTGTCAGCCACACCTTTTCCTTGCAGGCTTTTACAGAGACATGTGTCGGAATGAGTTTTGCATCCAGATCTGCTGCAGAATTGTAGTATAGGTAGCAAACATTTTTGTTGTGCCTGAGCTCTTAGCAGTCCCATGGTGTCAGATGGGGTTTTTATTTTCTTTGTACTGCCACCACCGAGCATGAAGGCAGAGGTAGCTTCACCACCCAAGTTTAATTCCATTTCTGCTGTGGAATCTCATGTATATGGGACTCTGGAGGAGTTATGGAGATATTTGGGTAGGTCTTGAAGAACCCAGTTACTGTACAGGTAAGTAATAGTGTTTTTTTTCTTTCTGAATAGTCATGTTTGTAAGCTTCATGAAATGAGATTGTCAGTGTTTGTCATTCTACAATTCCATCAAAATGCAGGAAGATGTATGGGAGCTTGGGGTGTATTGGGAAGAGTGTGTCCAGCAGATCAAAGGAAGTTCTCCTCCTCCTCTACCCCTCCCTGGTGAGATCTTGTGTACTTCCTTCAGTTTTGGGCTCCCCAGTTGAAGAGGGACAGGAATCTGCTGGGGGAGGTCCAGTGGAACACTATGAGGATGATGAGGGGACTGGAGCACTGCCTGGTGAGGAGAGGCTGAAGGACCTGAGGCTGTTTAGTGTGGAGAAGAGAAGACTGAGAGGGCATTTAATCAATGTTTATAAATATCTGAGGGCTGAGAGGCAGGGGCAGGGGGGACAGGCTCTGCTCACTTGCTCCCTGGGATAGGACAAGGTGCAATGGATGGAAGCTGTGGCACAGGAGGTTCCAGCTCAACACAAGGGGGAACTTCTTTACTGTAAGGGTCCCAGAGCACAGGCATAAGCTGCCCAGAGAAGTTGCGGAGTCTCCTTCTCTGGAGCCTTTCAATGCCTGTCTGGATGTGTTCCTGTGTGCCCTGAGCTAGATTGTCTGATCCTGCTCAGGCAGGGAGGTTGGACTGGGTGATCTCTTTGGGTCCCTTCCTGCCCCTGACATCCTGTGAGCCTGTGATAAATTTGTCCGTAGCGACACATTCTAATGTATATATGAAACAAAATGATCATTCAGAAGTGTCTTGAGACTGGTGTGCACTAGTGGAGGTGCTGTCTGGCTAAGCAGCTATGTCCTACTCCTGCCAGCCATGGGTGTGATGTTGTAAGATGCACTAGGTTTAGTGCAACCTTTAACCAGTGTTTTTTGATGCATAAAGTGAACATTTGTGATTAATTACTGTATGTGTTATTAGTATTAATGTTAGAAGATCATTGTTTCTGCACAGTAGGTTGTACAACACTGGATTTTTACAACCTCTAATATGTGTCTAGGCCTGAGTATTGTTCTAGGAAAAGTACTCATATATCAATATAGATTGTTCACACACAAGTAGTGTGGCACTGCCTTGATAAATTTTGATATCACTAATTTTCTATTCCTCCTGTCTCTCAAGTTTTCCTGTCTGAATGGAGCACTATGCAGTGTCAAAGTTAATACATCTCTTAAATTCAGCTTTAAGGGGTTGAATTCACCTCTTATATTTGCCTGGGATGAAACATGGACATACCTCACATGTTAGAGGGTAGTGTTTTGAATCCTTTTTTAAAGCAGTTTCCATTTTACCTGCAACTGTTCAAATGAACCATGCTTCCTTCTTTTCTTGAAACGAGGGCTACACTTCCACACTTCTGGAGTATCTGTGTAACAGATCCAAAAGTGCAGTTGATATTTAATGTGTAATGCAGATAGGCAAGGAAATGTTTTTCGCATCTGACACAGTTAATGTGCTGCACTGAGGTTTTTTGTAAACTCATTGTTCATCTTTTTTTAATGAGTTATTTATCATTTTAATGAGTTCAGTTATGCTTTATCATAACCATAAAGTTGTTTTGGAAGATACTGTTGGTGTTTCAGAAAGATCAAAAAATAGAAAAACCCATGTTCTGCAGCTCTTGTTTTGGAAATGAAGAGCTCTCTGTGTCTTTAGAAATCTATAGTTGCCTGCCTTGTGAATCAGCTTTAAAAAGTAACCATCAGCAGGGAACTCCTCTGCCTGCAAGGCCTAACAGATACTGCTGCTGGTGCCAGAGCCTTTCTCTACAGGACAGTGGTGTCTTGCACTGCTCTGCTACAAAGCTTTGTATCTCTGCTGGAACACTCTCGTTGAAGTGGCTGCTTTAAGACTGATGAGAATGGTGTTTGGACAACAAGTGTCCTTGGTAGTGTATCCCAAGTGCTAGAAAGCAGATATTAAGGAATAAGTCAGGTTCGTTCTTTAAATGCCAATTTTTGCATTATGAAGGGTCAATTTTTTTTTCCAAGTCACTCATCTTTGTCCTTGTTCTGTGTATGGCATGAAACGCTTTCAGAGAAGCAATGGAAAATTTCAGTCCTAAATGCAAAAGGACAGAAGACAAAGAGGTAAATCTGACAAAATACCAAATGCCGAAAAAAAGGAAACACTTTTGATTCTTCCACAGCTACTAACATGGCAAAGAAGCCATCTTGTGCATTAATAGCTTATCTGAAGCCTATCATCTAAACCAATCTGCAAGACAAGAACTGCAGAAATCTTCCATCAAACTGCTCATTTCTGATGGATTTGTTAAGCAGCTATGGTTTGAGGCATTCCTATACACTCCTCAGGACAGCCTGCTTTGCAGCCTCGTCTGAGCCTCTACAGCAGAAGCAGGAGGTGCACATTTATTTTCGTGACAGTGTTAAAATAAGGAGGTTCTCATTGACAGAGAATAATGTCATTAATTTTGCATGTTATTTCTCTTATAGTATTTGCATACCAATAAAACCAGTATGCTTTCTGAGGAGCAATACGGTTTTCTGCTGTGGTCTTTGAATATATGTGAGACATCTGAACTTGCAACTGAAGATGCTCTTGATCAAAGAACAGATAGAAAGAACTTCCTTAAGGAAGTATTGATACTTGGATATTTGAGATTCAGTTAGCCCAGATGAACCCATTGGAATTCCTAGAGAGTTTTTGTTGAAAAACTTCCTCAAGGACTTAATCTGAGTCATGGAAAACTCTACTGGATTTGTGTTTGCTTTTCTCCCCCCAACCTCAAAATGTCAGATTCCAAGCCTCAGCTCTGTGCCTTTCTTCTTAGCACACCTTCTGGTGAACGTGCAAGCAAATGGGCAATGCTGCATGCCTGCTGCCTGCCCACCAGTTCTGCTTCCCAAGCTTCTTTGGAAGTGCTTACTAACCTTTATTTATCAACAATCTTTGCTTACGTGTGCTGCATAATCTGACAGGACAGTAATGTGTCCGCTGCAGAGCTCTAGCACTCTTTCCTTGAGATCCTGCTTCGCTAGCTTCCTCCTCCTCTTTGCAGTAATCCGCCTCCTACTCTCCCATCACCTCATCTTTCTTTCCTTTCTGTGAAGATAATTTGTCTGCCTTGGGAGGGAGGAACACCTTTTGGTTGGCGTAAAACTTGGTTGATTAAAAGGCTTTAGTTCCAAACAAGTCACCTTCACCTGGTCTCCCGTCATTTTCCAGGACAATCTCCGTAAAAAGGATGATCGGATTGAAGAATTGGAAGAGGCACTCAGAGAAAGTGTTCAGATAACTGCAGAGCGGGAAATGGTGCTAGCACAAGAGGAGTCAGCCAGGATCAATGCTGAGAAACAGGTCTGCAACCTTATAAAGTCACTGATAGTCCTCTTAGGAAAGTAACCAGACAGCAAAGTGCTCTTTTCCCTGCTTTACTGTGCGACACAGCTGGTTGTGGTTGATGATCTTTGTGTCTCCGTTCTGACGTTAGGTAACAGAACTCTTTAAAGTCTGCAAAGCCTTCATGAGAAGTTGTATTTCATAGGTAAGATTTTCTTGACATTAAAAAGAAACACAAAGTATCCTGAGCTTTAAAGTATGAAGTAGTAACTCTTCTCATCTGTCTTACCATCAAAACTATCTTCCTATGTGTAAACATAGTTAGGTTCCCTGTGTTGCTCATTCTATGTATTTAAAGACAATGATTTTTATTAGTGTCTATGGAGCATGATCTCCTTGCCCTTGCAAGACAACTGGATGAAGAGGCAAATCTCTTGGCTTGAGCCAAATATACACACAGAAAATGCACACCCATGTGTTGAAGCCACAAGCGTAAACTTCTGTGGGTTAATCAGTTCAGTGCCACTGAGGAGATACTCTAAAGAATTATGTCTGTACCTGCTTTTAACTCACGTAAGTAATCCTCAAGAAAACAGACCATGAGCAGTGAATACAATTCCATGAGGTTTAGATACAGCTTTCGAAACAGAAGATGAACCTGGAATTCTTAACTGTGTTTTTTTCTGAGCTGCTGCATTGTTTTTCACTGCTCTGTACTTGACTTCAGTTAGCAAACAGAAGCATTTGATCAGCTCCATTGCAATGGGCTGATCTCCTCCTCTTTGTTATTTAAGTAAAAACCAGGTCTAACTGCACTTTAAAATGTTTAAGAGGCTTTTTTCAACATGTATTCTTAAATCGCTTCCTTTACCAAAACAGATTGAAGTATCTTAGCAATAATCCAAGTTTTCAGGAAGAGAGCAAGTGTTTCCCTTCAGGCTAGAGTCAAGTTCTTTGCTGATAGACATAATGAGAATCACAGAATTGATAGGGCAGGAAGGGACCTCAAAGACCATCTAGCTCCAATCCCCCTGCCATGGGCAGGGGCACCTCACACTAGATCAGGTTACTCAGAGCCTCATCTACCCTGGCTTTAAACACTTCCAGGGATGGGGTTTCCACCACCTCCCTGGGCAACATGTGTCAGTGTCTCACCACCCTCATGGTAAAGAACTTCTTCCTAACATCCAATCTGAATCTATCCACTTCTAGTTTTGCTCCATTCCCCCCAGTCTTATCACTACCTGACATCCTAAAAAGTTTCTCGCCAGCTTTTCTGTAGGCCTCCTTCAGATACTAGAAGGCCACAATAAGGTCTCCCTGGAGGCTTCTCTTCTCCAGACTGAACAGCCCCAACTCTCAGTCTGTCTTCATAGGAGAGGTGCTCCAGCCCTCTGATCATCCTTGTGGCCTTTCTCTGTACACATTCCAGCATGCCCAGATCTTCCTTGCAAAAGGGATTCCAGAACGTGGGTAATTCTGTTTGCAGTACCCTTACACCCTAAACAACCTCATGTAATTCACTATCAAAAATGTCTTTTTCCAAACTTCTTGAAGCCTTTAAAAGAATTTCAAGAAGTAGAAATGTTAGCTACATAGTGAATATCACATCGAAGATTAGATCTCCCTGAAAGGAAAATACCTATCTCACTAAGAAACAGGTTCTGTGCTGAGAAGCAGAAGTAATCAAAATAAGATGTGATTGGAAGCCTAGGATGCCCTAATATTTTGATTTGTGAAAGGATAAAGTGACCTCTCCCATGAGGACAGGCTA